>DWUN01003810.1:0-11552 GCA_018249975.1 Passova gellias
CTCGATAAATGAGCTATCTAACACTGAAAGAATTTTTCAAATCGGACCAATATTTCCTGAGATTAGCGCGTTCAAAAGATCAAACGATCAAACAAACTCTTCAGTTTTATATTATTAGTATAGATATAGATATAAACGGAACAGCAAACATGCACGAATGTAAATGTAAAATGTTAAACGATAATTAGGTCTAGACCGCACAGATAATAAATAGGACCGAAGGTGAAAGTGTGTTACTGAGAACTAGGCCTGAGGCGTCCTAATAAGATTAGTGCAACACAATGGTAAACTAGGTACTCATCGAAACTTAGGCTAAACAAATAGGTGAGGTGTTGGTACTTCAACATATTTGGACAAAAGATTTAGCGTAATTTAAAGCAACATTGCAAATACTTTATGCACGTTTCGTAGCCATGATTCAAATGTACGCATTATTCATTACATGCAATGAATATCACTTAGCTATAACAGGTCATGCGAAATGTTTGGAAACAAGTTATGCAAATGTCAACCGAGTGTAAGGCGTGATAGAGTTCTGTCTCGAGTAGTAAAGTTTTGCAGCAAACAAGTAACACAGGTGATATTTTGCACTCAATAGCTTTATTAGATAACTAATAGCTATTTAATATTCATTTGAAATATTATGAAACTTCAAATTTAGAATGTAAAAAAAATAAAGCAGAACAACATCTTTTATAGTAAAGAAAATATTTTTGCGTATAATTACTGTGCCTATTTCTTTAACGTTAAACTCTGGGAAGCTTAACACTAAAAATACACATGGCTTTGTTCTACTTTGGAAGGTGTGTGAGTTAACCATGTTACGTTAAATCTCGAGACATTTCAACTTAGTCCTCAAGAATAAATGAGAAGATCATACACTGATCAGTTAACATCAGGTCATCTTCATGCCTCTTTTGTAAACTTCTTACTAGAAGTTACAAAAGACGGCTTCATTTTTAGGACTGCCTAAGCGCTACAAGGCCTCCAAAAAAATGAAGTCAAATAAAATATCAAAGGTATCAGTCGAATGATAAAATAAACTGATATAATTTTTCGGATTATATTTCTGATTCTACAAGTATTTTATGACCACCTATATCACTCCTTAACTACCTACATGATGATACTTTAAAAACAATTGAGCGCCGCTTGAAGCAAACTTGAGATAGTATTTTGATACATTCTGCACAATTGATTACCGGATGTAGCAGTGATGACCTAGGGGCCATAGATTACAGCTTTCCACTACTCTATATCTGTCGGTCGAATGCTCGCCCGCATCTCGGACTTTACAACACTACGTCCGTTTTTGAGATCAATGTATCACTTAATTTTGCTAGATCCAACAGTGTAACAAACCATGTTCTCTCGTAAGAAGTTTGACATCTGCCAATCCTCACTTGGCCGACTACGGCCTTAATCCTTCTCATTTACAGAGGAAACCCATGATCAACAATGAAACGAAAAAAGCGTTCTATGCACTGTCTGATAAAGTTAATGCAAAATATTTTGAGTCTGTGCTTAATGTATAAAATATGTTCTGTTAAAACGTGCTCTTAACGGGTTCATACAAAGTATTTAAAACACAAAATATGAATTACCTAGCGAGATGCCAACACGAATTACAAAAATTTTACTTTTTGTTCATAAAAAATATATAGGTACGACATAAAAACTCTCCATACTTTATTGCTGCTGATTTCGCTGAAAATATACATAAATACATTGTACGTTTTTTTCCTACAGGCAGTGCAAAAATGTATGTTAATCATTTTAAATTATACAGGTGGACCCCGTTTGATATTTATTTGACCCTTTAAATAAATAAAATAGAGAATGTAGTTAACATTTGGAGTAAAAAGTACTATAAAGGCATGGACGCAAAAAGGCGTCGCGCTTAAGAAATCAATATGAGTAGGTTCGATAGTTTTCTCTTTTTCTAGAGTAATAACTGAATTCGAAATTAGGAATAATTTGATATCATTTTGTATCCATAAATCGGCATTATCTTGAATAACTCCATACGTTAGTAAGATGGAAATTAAATTATTTAATAATTTAAAAGTACATATAATTTTTTTACAAAACTTTTATTTAACGATGGTCTAGCGTCGCGATCCCGCCGGATGCTTCATGAGAAACAAAAGTACGCAGGTTTTTTCTTACTTCTCCTGTTACTGTTTTGCAAATCACATTTTGAGTAAAGGAATATAAATCTCAATTTATTACATTTTTCAAATAAAGAGGAAGTTCAGTAAAAAAACTCTTTATTAAAACAAAGTCTTTCCTAAACAAAGGGAACATCAGAATATGCGATACATATCAAAAACGTAATACACATAACATACTCGTATGTATCTTCTACAAATTACATGTAAGTATTATAAAAATATAATATCACCTATAACGTCACTTTTGGTTCTTTATAACATAACTTAACTAATTTCCCTACAAGTTTTCTACACATATTTCATGTGCATAAATCAGTAGTAGGTAAGTTCTAAACAATAACCAGTTTCACCGGACATTGAGAAGACTTAGAGAGAGGTCTAAATTTCATAGATAAATTAAGTTTTCTAGTTCAGAGGTAATTAATTGGTAGATTAAAGTAGCAAACTCTACCGACGTGCGGCGTGAACACTTTGGTGAGAGAGAATTTGCCGTTAGACACTTTGGTGAATCACTGCGACACATTGCGGTCACAGTGCAGTAGGAAACCCAGCCAACGCAAGACTTGCACTGTAAGCAAGCACCTAACTTTGTATTAATCTAATATAATCATAGTGCCGGTAAAAAGACGATTGCTTCATTGTAATCAAGAGCAATCAATACGATCAGCGATCGGTGTTAAAGTACATGGACACCGCATTAATGCACTCTAGAGGTCTGTGGCTTAAATCTTGGAACGCACCTGTCACACGACACATCACATAGATAACATTTTTAAGACTAATTTCCCTTGCTATAATGGTCACAAAAAGTAAGGAGGAGCTTTGTACAACATAATTTTTTTGGAAACAGACACTGGATTACGTGCCATTATTACCCACTAAAATCGCTCGATGGCCTTCCTCTGCGCCGTTCGAACTCCTCTCGATATCCTAATCCTAAACTCGGACCGACGTGAAACTCCAAGTACTTGCCTAATAAGACATATCTCTGGATTTTAAATACAGGGTTCCCGACATTGCAGTCCTTCACTTACGCGTCGTAAATTATCTCCGCAACTTGATTACATTGCATATATGAAGCCAACGCATATACTCGTATATGTATATCCGTCTATCTGTATACAACTTTATCTGTTCCAGACGGATGACTTAATCTCCGATTAATCTGTTATTAACGAAGTATGTAAATGATATCATTTACACTATATATATATATATAAATTTTATTTATATATATAAATAGCATTGAAGTTTGTTTGTAATTGCAAAATAAATGCGATTTCAACAGATTATAAGGCTAGTTGTATACGCCATCGACGACCAAACAAACAAAAAAAATTCAGATTGTCAGTCATACATATGCTTGGAAACAATAAAACGGATATTGATGTGACTTTCACAAGAAGATAGGGTTAGCTTAGGTTGCTAATTAGAGTTTTCAATTACGTCTTTAAAGTAATAAAATTCTTTTATTCACTGTTAAACAATTTATTTTGTTTTAAGAAAATATACTGTCAAAGCACTGAAATTCATCTCACAAACCTAAGCTTTTTCTATAAAGCTTTCCTAAATAGCTACTTTTATATTTCCAACATTTTATTCCAAAAACAAAAGAATGGCAAAATGTTTTAAGCTCTGAGGGTTAGGTTAGAGGGAAAGCTTACATTGTTAGGTCTGTTACTTTTATGCTCTACATTTACGTTATTCTTATGTAAATGTTGCATTGTGTGTCTGTAGAAGCCGCTACATAAATGCAAAATTTCTGTGTTAATGGAGGGTAAAGTGGAAGCATAAATCATACTAGTTCCCTCGACTCCTGATATCATTTTTGCGCGAAGATAACTCTAAAAAGCTTCCATTTTTAACATTTAAATTGTGTTAAGTTTATAATTTTGCAGACTATGTCAAATAGTATTACTAAGTATAACCTGAAGTAACCATAACCATTTAATTCAATTCAATTCAATTCAATGTATTGCAAAACAGTAATGTAGATAATTCTAATGTTAAGTAAACATGTATGTGTAATTCAGAAGTTGGACGCCTCCCATATATATAATTTACGATTCACATGGTCAACACTAATTTCCAAGTTCTGATCACCCAATACTGCAAACTACAATTGTAATTAATTCTCCTGCTTTATAACGTGAAATTTTATTCGAGAAGCTTATACACTAGTAGCTACTAATTGGTAAGTACATACATATATCCCTCTGTTAGACAGCAATCTTACCTCATTGATATTACTATCAAAATTCACGGTTTTTGCAGCGAATTAATTTTCTAACCATTGATCTTTATTTAGTCTATCCATAGGTAGGCACACGAGCGTCGATTAAACGTCAAGCGTCATATTGTGCTCTGTCATCCATCAAACATAAGGTTAAAAAAATATGCTAGGAAATGATAAGGTAGTTGCAGTATTGTGTATGACATTCGAAAGATAAATGACCACTACAATGATTGTCATAAAATTCAATATTTTTCATTGTGGCTCACATAAAACATTCAATACAAAAGCAATCTATGTATATGTCATTTCTCCGCAGTTTATTATTACTGAAGCGGCAGAGCAACTAACGAGGATATACTAAAACGTAAACTATTGCTTTGTTTTTGTGTTGTTCTGAATTATACAGCTTCAAGCGTTGTTTTACAAAAACAAACCTATAGAAATATAAGTGACTATGCTAAAACATATCGCTGAATTTTAGGTTACGTGAATGAAATTTGAATGCATGAACTAAATACATTCAATTCATAACAACTGCAAATATAAAAATAACTACAAATTTTTGTTTCTTTGTTAGTAATTATAAACTGTTATTTTAAGATTTCGACAATGTTCGCGTCACGCAAGTTCTGCCACTCTCAAACCGTATTCTTAAAATATAACCTACATATTGATCCTATTCCATGTTATTTTCCATAAATATTTGGAAAGCACGCTGAAAAAATTTCTTGGTAGATTGAACACGATAAATTACGTACTAAATAGGTCGATGTTACCATTTTGAGAGCCAAAACCCTTGGAAATTTCAGTGTAATAAACATATTGAATCGTAATAGTTTCAATACGTTACAGTTATTTGTGCTTATATAAAGAAATTTAGTATATTTATACTTGTAAATGTATGGGTGAAAAATTGTAATTATAATAAAATTGTACTCTTTTTATCGCAGAAAAGAATGTTTTAGGTGTTCCGCGGTGGTGGAACTGTCAAGTGCCCGGCAATGTGAAGTAAAAAGTGTAGTATTCGTATTATGTAATTCCAACGGAATGTTTCAGTGGCTACAAATCGTTTTGAACATGACAAGATTTCATTTAAAGTTTAACAAGCTGGAGGAGAGGGTATTCGGACAGACACGTTTATTGATTTCGCTTAAAGTGCCTTAGGTATTGATAACGAAACTGGAAAGCTTCAACTTATGTGTGTTTCCCTAAATCATTTTCACTATTCTATATTTTAACTAGTGACTAGCGTTATATTTATATGAAGTTTTCCTTATTATATAATTAATGAATGCTATATAAGTATATCTATAGGTACTATTAATATACTCATATAAAATATATCAACATAGATAGTAGGTATTTGTTAACTGAACAAACAAACTGCTCGTAGTCGAACAATGCGGGTGCAAACAGTTTTCTATTTACCTACTAACAAAATTCAATTTGCAAACAGAATTCCATTGCACACACAACTAATATTTAGATATTATTTAACCATACATCCAGAAATGTAGGAATTTTCTAGATAAGAGAGTTCTAAAGTTAAAACTTTAACTAATGATAAAGATAATTGACAGCGACGATGTCGGTGAGTAGGATTTTCAGCAGTTTTGTCCTGTTTCAATGTACAGTACGTCTAAATTTAAAACATCACAGCATGAGCGCATACTCACAATGGCGGTATCTGTAATTAAACATAATAGTAGCGGTAGGAAACCTGCAATATTATGTTACTTTAACGGTACCTGTACCAAAAATATTAAGCGCCCTAATATTATGAGATAAGATTATATTACTTTTTGGAACCCACAAGTACCTACGTGTCTCGTAATATAAAATCGCATAAACACAATATGATCATCTAACACTTTTTATATACCTGCTAACATAAAACAATATATTGCCGTGACACAACAACTGATCGTATAACGGCAACCGTAAATATCAATTTTAAGTGGGTGATTTTTGATGGAGATGGTTTTTTTTAAATCAACATAGAACGGGAAAGCAAATCATTACGTTTTATGATCTGATGGCGGCCTTAATTACAAGTTAACGACATACCAAATGACGAGCTTACTAGATTTTGGCACTTTTACAAAAACATGCTTGGCAAATGACTACATGTCATGTTAAAAAATATAGCTGATTAATTCTATGTATTTAGGTGCTACAATATAGATAATATATATTGAAAATGATCGATGTCAACATGAAAAAATATTGCTATTTTTGAAAATTTTCACTATTAAAGTTTTTATTTCAGTGGCATTTAGAAATAGAGAAGTGTATTAGCGCCTGTTTTACGTTAATGTTTAAATTCATTGCGCATTTGGCTAGAAGTCACGTGCATTATCGATTCAAAATCAAAGTTTCTGAAAATGTTCAAGCAATCCCGAAGATTTCCTTTCTTTTTTGTTAACCGGCCTAAAAAATAAAAAAGTACCAACGAACTCATGGGGGACAGAATTCCGGGCATTTAGGATTGCAACCCATTAAAACTCCATTGACGGTTATCCAGCGGAAGCTAGGAGATGCTCTAGCATCTAGGTACTCGAAATGCAATTAGTCCTTCCTTTACGCTCTCGCACTTCAAGCTCGTTCCGACGCTACAACCACAATCGTCACTAGCCTCGAAACCGCTACTTGTCTACTCCCTACAAGACTCCACCATTCCCATAACTCCAATTTAGACAATCAAACTTGCCTCTTTATTTTTGCTCCCTGTTCCAAGAGACAATGGGGTATCGGGACTGTAATTCCCATTTCCTCTATAGCTTCAAAGGATTAAGTTGTGAATATCTAACTACCTTGATTTTAGTTTGACTTTGCTAAGATGATTATTTTACAAGATGCATAGTAGGTGCATTATCCACGAGTATAAGTAAAGAATATTGGCTATGCACTTCATATACCTAATACAACAAACATTTTCACTCAACTAACTTAAATGTAAGTTCATAATCCGGGAAATAACCGCGTTTCGTGAAAGTACAGTGAACCTGAAACAGTGCTTGTTGAGCGCGGAAATGCAACACATTAATCACTTGTTAGCGGATATTACTTTGAATTTCTGTTGTAACCGAGGCGCATTGCCCAAAGCTAATAGCTGTTTTCGATGAGAAAGCCTTAGTCAGAACCAGGATACAATTCTATGTTACTAAACACAAGTTATGACTGTCAATCGGTATTAGGTATACCTTACGTGTTTGGTACCTACTGTTTTTACGATTCATTAGCTGTTGTTAAATTGAATGAATTGAAGCTGTTAAATTAAAAATTCAAATACTCAAAGCGATAAATTTACCAGCTGCAACCGATAACTACAGGATTACTTACGTAGAATTTCAACACATAAGGTATCTGCCGGTTAAAAACTTCAGCAACTGCGTGAAACCGCAACCAATACCAAAACAAACATTAGCTTACATACTCGTATAACTTGATTAATGCGTATACCGCAGCCTGAAAATAATACGCAAGTCTGAAAATAATACGTTACATACATAGGTACGATAGTGTTAAAAGGAATTATTTATTTAATGCAACTAGGTATTCCTTTGGCACTAGAATACCGTAAATAATATCATTGTTCATTACAGTGAACGTAATACCATAACTACATTAATTTCAAGGATTTACTTAATAGGCAGCACCAAATTGAGGTAATCTAATTACCATAAGGCGTGTGCTTAAAGCAAAACCGTTTGATATCAGAGCAATTTATCACTTTGATGCCTTTAGCGAATCACCGTGCTGACAAATACAACTGATGATTGATGGTATTCATTTACTGAAGCAAAATGGTATTCATTTACTGAAGCAAAATTAAATAATTACAAGACTTAAAATGCACCATTATAACTACGATTAGCGTTTCAAAATACATTCCATGCATAAGTAACAAACATCAGGGAATAATTTATTTATGCAGTTAGTCGACAAATTTTGAGTAGAGGAATATATCTATCTATCTAAAATGATTATTTTATGGTGAGATTCTATGTACCTTTTGAATTCAGAACACTATTTCTTTTCCACCCTTAATTTGCTGTGTGCAGTAATTAATCTGTGTCTACTTAATAAAACTGTGCATTCCGTGACTTACCGGAAGTTCCTGGTAGGAATGCCTGACTTCCCTAAATTTTTTAATATTAAATCGATAATAGCACTGAAATATCAGTTATGCCTACATTTTTTTTATGTTATGAGAGTTGTGAGCGAGCTGGCAGCAGTCACGAGTGGCCGCTGCCGCCCATGGACATCTGCAACGGACCTCTAATAGGGCTGTAAGGATGGGACTGTTAGTGTTAATTCAGTTAATAGGTGTTAATAAAAATTAGTTGATGAGTATTTGTTAGTAACAGCACTGCAGAAATAGGACTGTTAGTAACATTAGTCCAGTTACTGTTTGTTAGTGTAAGTGCAGTTAGTATTCGTTAGTATCCGCCCTATCCGAGATCTGTCACAGATGAGTCTCTACTCTTGAGGACTGAAACGGTCGCCTCTGGTATACACGTGGACCGGCATCCACACCCTTCGACCCCTAACACAAGTTGTAATAACAATTGCTTCACGTCAGAAATAGGTGTGACGGTGGTACTTAACCGGACGAACCGTATACAGGCTCTACCTCACCTCAATTACCTACAAAGCCCTATTTAACCTCAGTAATACTTACGTGAGGAGCCTTAAGTATATTTGAGTGAATATTAAAATGTTTAAATAATATGCCAAAAAAGAAAAAACTCCAATCAAAAGCAAATAAATTCAATTACTCTAACTGTGCCATGGAAGCCGTAATGTTGTTTCAAATCGTTTAACTTATTGTCATAACGCGTATAGTAATATAACTTCTTGTTGGCTTCCGCACAAAAAAGTCCAATAAAACGTTCCGATAGCACTCATTCTGGGAATATCAAGTTGTAAAGGGCGTTGACCTCGGATCAAATATTACTGAAATAAATTTACGATATACGACTTTATTTTACAGTTCTCGTTTAATATATTTAGATAAGGTTATAGGTTCAGTGGTTAGCCTGAATTCCGGTCGTGGTTTCTAATCTAAGACGAATATTTGTACGACCACGATTTTTTTGGGTGTCGCCTGACTTCTCTTGGGTGAGCATGATGTAGTCCCAAGTTAACTAGAGGCTGTGCTCTACCAAGTTTCATATCAGAAGAATTTGGAAAAATATTTATTTGATCTATTATTTCCGTGTATTTTAAAACTGATGCTAGATCGGTTACTGATACGTTTTTATTATTATTATACCATCACGCCGAGTCCCTGACGGGGCAGGCAGGAAGCAGCGAGCGCCAAATATCTCTGTGCTTACAAAACTTACGTGCTTCGTCTATATTCATCCATCTCTTCATGCATGCACGCTAGTTTCGGACACTGAACAACCCCATCAATTTTTTGTTTGTTTTTCAGGCGGGTCAAGAGTTCCACTACAAGTCAACGTTGCCAGTTCTGAAGTCATACCCCAAGGTCAAGGTCGATGTGAAATGGGAGCTGAAGGACGAAAACGAGGAAGACCTGGTCTGCATCCTGGTCTCCGCGAGAATCAACTGAAAAGCGAATACTTTCATATACACCCGTATCACGATAATAAGTACCTAACTGTCGTCATAAATTAGAGAATATGTATGTCAGAGATTTTACTAATCAATACCCTAACAAACTTTACATAATGTGAAATATTTTTATAGATAACAAATGACAATCAGCTGCCCACAATAATAGACATTCATGAGGGTATGTACATAAAAATATCTACATACAATATATCTCAAATTCTATTACAATCATTTTTAAAAGATTTACATTTTCATCCAAATAACGTTACAATATGAAAACGTATAATGAATATTATTAATCAAAATTATTATTGTAAAGTATTGGAAAAGTACGATATAACCATATACTTGGCAGTGTGATTGCAGCTAATTAAAAAAAAGCATGGCATCGATAATGACACAATAAACGTTTGTTAGAAATACACGTAATCTGCGAATTATGTCAAATATGACAACCGTCGTAAAGAAAGCATTATATTATGAGGATACAGTTATTTTAATATTCATTTAGCCCCGTTTTCACAGGAAGGGAGCATTTAAAACATACTTATGGTTTCATAGTTCTACTTGTGTTAAAATATATTATGCAGTATCGTTTAAAACATTGAAACCGAAAAAAAATGGACACCGATTTAATAGAACATCGTTATATAAATAGGCAAAAGCAAAACAATTCTGTCTGTCTGCTGGTTTTCAAACGATTTTGGTTTTATTTTGTTTGGCATCTAATAATACGCTTTGATGTTATCAATTAAAATATTGAACGCAATAATAAAAATAGTCAAATTCAGATTTCGTGGTCTAATTTCAACCGTCGGGCGAACTCTATGAAACTCTATGAACTCCGTAGGACCACAAATCGTAGATTATCTTTTTTAATAATACTAGCCATGGTATTATAGATCTGTTACATACTGTAGCGTTATTTGCTTGGACGATGACAATTTTGTGTTGTATGGGGCATTTTTAATCGTAATATTATACTTAAGGACTTAGGAATTTAAGTTGATTTATTTGTGGCACTGTTCGCACCGTTGTTTGTTTGCTCTCTTGCGACTCTCGTGGAGTCTTGCCGTACCTCCCTACTGACACGATCCACACGTGTTCGATTACGTTAAGTATGTAAGGCTATCAAATTTTCGTGTTATTCACCAAAGTTAGGTTATATTTTGTACAATATGTAAGAATAAAAACTTTTATTCACATACTGGTTTTGTTATTTTGTTGATTGAATTCAGTGTAGTTACCTAGTGACGTTGTGATTGTTTGTGACAGTGACTGCTAAACCGGAGGTCCTGGGTTCAATTCCCATTCAGGACAAACATTTGTGTAATGCGCACATTTGTCGGTTCTGTATCGTGGAGCATAAAAATATCTTAAGTATCATATAATCTATACATATAATAAAACTGTAGAAGAGTTCAATTCTGTTCATTGAATAGAAACTAAAAAAACTACGCCTAGGGGATTTTTTATTTATTTTTTTTATTTATTATTATAGTCATGCCAACAGGGCGAACACTATCACAAAGCATTTGAGAATATACATGTATAAC
>DWUN01003811.1:0-11551 GCA_018249975.1 Passova gellias
GGGACAATCACCTTTAATGCTTACTAGCTCCAACATAGTAGATATGTTTTCCGGTGTGCAAGCGCCAGGTCAGGAAAAACCTCGCCCACAGTCATATCAACCCCTTCCGGAGCCACCTGCGTTCGACTTTAATAAATTGGTAGACGTCGATAAATCTGAGGATGAACGGAGCGACTCCGGCTTGATTATCGATACGGAGAAATATGATCCTACGGAACCAACAAACGACGACGATAGTGCTGACGAAGAAAAGATGGTCGCCGTGCCGATGGCTTCCGAGCCCCCGCCGGCATTACCCCAACCTACATTACCCGGTTCTTCGCCGCCGTACACCGCAGTACAGAACATATTAGCTGGGATAGACACCAGTACCATGAACGTGCCACCTAATGTACTAGATAGTGCTGTCCGACAAGTTCTACAAGAACACAGAAATTTAATAGTACCTACAGTACCGGACTCTCATCAAGACAAGAGCGACGATGAATCCGACGGCGATTGTCCTAATTTTTCTATTTATTCAGCGACAAGTGTTCACATCGCCAACAATACTAACACTATAACCGAAGAAGTATTGAAACCTCGACCTGAAGACAATCTTGAAGATTTGGTGCAAGAGGACGACGAAACACCTCCTCCAGAATTAGCATCACCTTGCGATTCACTTAACGTTGAAAGTAATATTCAAACATGTGAAGACAAAAAAGATGCAACAGCAAGCAAATCTGTATCTGATTTCAAAAAGAAAACTGAGGAGGAATATAAAGAGAAGATTTCGAAGAGATGTCCGATAACTACCAATACACGTAACCCTATTAAGATAAAACTTAACACGCCTTCATTAATAAAGAGACCGATGACTTTGTATGATGAAGACGATATGGATGATGAAACTGATTTGACAGATAAATCCGAACCTCCAACAGAGGAACCGGAAGTTAAATTAATGTCGAAAACTCCAAGTCCAGCAAAGGAACCTAAAATTGTAGGTAAAGATGAAGTGCTCAATACCCCGGAACACAAATACAAGGGTAACTCGAGTGACGACTTGGAACAAGATGGAAATAGAAAATTTGGTAATTACGAGGATAAAATTATAAGAGATATATTTGAATCTGATAAACCAGAAATAGTTAGAGAAAAAATTTCGAGTAATAATCTAGAAAAAGAATTGGATAATGCTCGTAAAGATGGTAAAGATGCAGAAGATGCAGAAGTAAGTGACACACCGTTTTTAAGTAAAAGTGAAAACGATGAGATGACATCATCAGATGAGAAATTAGAAAATGAAGAACATTCAGATGAGGAGACCGAAGGTGTATCAGAAAATGAGTTATCTATTACTTTAAAACAGAAGGATAACGAGGAACAAAAGGATAATGTCGAAAAAATGACCGAGTCCATAAGCGAAACCGAAGATGAACGTAGCTACACGCCCTGTCTAGATGAAAATAAATCCAAGGATACTTCCTTCGATACCGAAAAAGAGAAGGGAATCGAAGGACTCGACACTGAAATGATTTCTGAGGAAGAAGGCAACGAAATGTTTTCCGAAAATGAACGGCCTCCTACACCCACGTCGCGCGTTTCTCCACCGCGTCACGCGCCCGATGGAGAGGAGGGTGAGATTGTGGACAAGAAAGTCAAGGAGGAGGTTAAAAAACCGCTTGAGCGAGAAGAAGTAAAAAAAAAGAAAAAGAAGGACTCAAAGAAGGACAACAAGGATAAAACTAAAAACAAAAAAAAAGGTGATATCGCGTTTAAAAAACTCAGCAAAAACGGAAAGGAAAGAAATTATAGAGAGAGAGACAAGGACGAAAAGAAAAATAAAAAGGACCGCCGTGACTCCGGCGAGACCGCTGAAGAACGACAGCGCAGACGAAGGGAGAAAAGGAAGGATCTCGAGAGATACGACGTGCGCACGATCGTTACTGAGAAGAGGAAGAAGATGAAGGATCCATTCGGACGAGATATATCCCCACGGGCACACTCGCCTTCTCTTTCGCGCTCACCGCCCGCGCCGTCTCCATCGCGTCCCTCGCGCTCCGGCACGCCCGCAGCTCCCCGCGCCGCTCCCTCGCCATCTCGCCGCCGCTCGCCCTCCCGCCGGCGCCGTTCTCCGTCCCCGCGGGCCGTCACGCCGCATGCGTCCCCGCGCCGGTCGGCGAGCATCAAGCGCCGCAGCCCGCCCCGCAAGCGCCGCCGAGAGCCCTCTCCACGCCGTCGACGGTCCGTATCTCGCGGTCGTAAGAGACGTCGCTCCGCCACGCGCAGTCCGAAGTCTAAACCGACTAAAAAAAAGAAGCGCGCTCGGTCCGAGAGACCGCCCTCTCGCCGCCGCGCACACAAGTCGCCAAAGCGGCGGAGGAGGCGCACCGCGAGCCGCCAACCCGAGCCTTCGCCGCCGCCGCGCGCGTGGACTCCGCCCTCCGTAGATTCGCGCCTGCTATCGCCGCGCACGCCGCCCCCGGAGCCCGAGCCCG
The DNA here is from genome assembly GCA_018249975.1 of Passova gellias. Classification (NCBI taxonomy): domain Eukaryota; kingdom Metazoa; phylum Arthropoda; class Insecta; order Lepidoptera; family Hesperiidae; genus Passova; species Passova gellias. The sequence goes on from DWUN01003811.1 coordinate 2,484, forward strand.
AACCGCGGCGCCCGCGCTTGGCGCTCGGCGACCCCGACGAGCGCAGCAAGCGTAAAGAGCGCCGTCGCCGCGATCCCGAACGCCGCAAACGCATCCGCGACGTCGGAGGGCCCTCTAAGGAGGTGTTCACTTCCGGAGATAACATTCTCGTGAGCGTCAGTTTTAAGGAGCAGGAGCGCGTCGAGGACGGCGAGCGGCGCAAGCGGCGCGACGGTAAGCGCGAGCGCCGCCGCCGCCGCCGCGCGAACCCCGAGCTCGAGGTCGCCAAGCCCGTCGCGATCATAGATCTCGACCGCTCTCCTTTCCGCGAGCTCACGCCTTCGCCCAAGAACGTGATCGTACTGAGCGACAGCGACCGCGGCGAAGAGCCCGACAAGGAGCCAGCGCCGGCGACGGCCCCGGCCGAGCCCGCTCCGGAGCCCCCCGTGGGACCCAAGACGCCGCCCGAACCCGCCGCGGCGCCTCGAGCCGATCCGCCCGCCGAGGAACCGCGTCCGACCGCCGCGGCCGAGCCGCGCTCCCCCGATGCCTACGATCCCTTCGAGCCCACGCGTTCGGCCTCCGCCTCGCCTTCGCCCGCGCCCGAACCCAGCCCGCCGCGCGCGCTTATGACGCTCGAGACGGCGCAGAAAACTAACATGTCGGCCGACGAGGTGCTAGATCGGCGGCCGCTGTCGCCCATGGAGAAAGTGCTGGCGTTGCTGCAGTCCACGCGCGACGTGTCGCCGGAGCCGCCGCCGGGCGAGCCGGCCGAGGCGCCGGCGCCCGCGCCCCCTCGCATCGTGCTACCGGAGCCCGCACGCGCGGCTCCCAAGCTGTTCCCCGGCAAGCCGTCCCCCATCAAGTCCAACCCCGTGAAGCCGATGCAGCAAATGCAGCAGACGTCTGCAAAGATAGCGCGAGCAGCTCCGCGGCGCGAGCCGTCCGAGGAGGAGGACTCGCCCTACTCGCCGGGCTCCAGCGACTTCGGCGACCTGTTCGAGCCTCCGCCCGGTGCCCCGAAAACGCCCGCGAAGCTCTCCATCTTCGACGCGCTCTTCGACAAGCCGCCGAAGGCGCGCAAGGGAAAGTCCTCCGCGGCCAAGGTCCCGGTCAAACTCAACAAGAAGAAGGGTGAGTGTTCATTGTAGTCAACATATTCAACGTGCAACGTACGACAAAATCGCGGTAACATTAAAAATAGAATTATATTGGAAATAAAACGTATACATTCATATCTCTGCGCAGGCAAGACGGTGGGCGTGAAAATCGACGAGGACAATCTGAAGATCCTGGACGACTTGCCCAGCTCCGCCGTGGAGATGCAAGTGAAGAGCAAGGTAGGCTTTACCGCAGGCTCCGCGCCGGCCGCTCGGACTGCGTGCGGTCGAACGTTACTGACGGCCGTTTCTGTGTGGCAGTTCCTGAAGAAGCTGAACCGGCAGGAGCGCGTCGTGGAGGAGGTGAAGCTGGTGCTGAAGCCGCACTACAACAAGAAGCACGTCACCAAGGAAGAGTACAAGGACATCCTGCGCCGCGCCGTGCCCAAGGTAGCGAGGTGGGCGGTGGCGCTCGGCCGCCCGCGGTGCAGGCGTCGGCCGTCCGCCCGCTCTCACGTTACGTGTTGCATTTCAGATCTGCCACAACAAGACCGGGGAGATCAACCCCACGAAGATCCAGGCGCTGGTGGAGGCGTACGTCAAGAAGTTCAGAAAAAAACACAAGCTGGGGCTCGCGTAGTCCAGCCGCGTGTTGCAGATGTTCTATAAGATTTATTGTAATTATAATTTATGTACGGTCAATGTATTTTACTTAAAATATTTAAATAAACGACTTAGAGTTACGTCTCGATATTGAACTGCGCGATGTGCCGTCGCGGCGCGAGAGGAGCGGCCCGCTTGTTGCGCGTTTACAAAACCTCGCTCCCTGGAATCGCACTATTTTCTTGTACAATTGTATCTCGGTGCAGCACCGGGAGTACCGGGAAGTACCGGGAAGTACCGGGACCGCGGACAACATATGAGAATACGCTAAAAATTAGTAAACATTTTAAATAACATTTAGAGCGACAAATTACAATGTCCGTGCGGTTGTCAGATTGCACGCAATTTGTACGTGAGTGCGTTACCGTACCAATTTATTGTATAGAACTATAAGAGAATTACTATATCGACTATCTTTATTATGAGATCAATATTATAGGAAGAATAGAAAATAAAAATCCGTATTCGCGGATCTTGACACCAAATATCCGCACCCGCGGATATACTTATTTGCTAGGACGGGGACATCACTAATCATAACTACATATAAAAACTTCAACTGCTAATTATTTATATCGAAAACAAAAATCTTATATATTATTATAGAAACGACATTAACAAAACAAATCTTGAATTGTTATTTTTTCCACCATTTTTATGTCGTTCTCTTTTTGTGACGAGCGTAGCCCGCGACCGGGCGAGCGGGGCGCGCGGGAGGAGCGGGGGGAGCGGGAGGAGCGGGGCGCGCGGGAGGAGCGGGAGGGGCGGGAGGGCATCTGCAAGGTCTTCTAATGAACAAGTATAGGAATGCGACTGCTATTGACGCGCAGCAGCAGCGCCGGGAGCCGGCCGCTCCGGTTGGTGTAAAGGCAATGTAAATGTTATTACTATTGGAATGTACCGACGGACGGTCGGCTTCGACACCTCCCCGATTGAAGTGTTTATCTATGATTTAAAATGGCCATAACGAAACTCGCTCGTTTATAGTTGTTCCTGTTATAGCGAGACCTGACGGTTTTAAACATTTGTCTCTCCGTTTGTCCAGCGTGATCTTTGAACGGACTCGGCCGACTTTAATGAGACTACGAGTACCACTGGGAGATGCGGCGGTTCGCAGAGTTACTTCGAGGCTACATTTTACCACAGAAACGTAGCGATCCAGCGCCAAAATCTCCAAAAATTATGCAAAATTAAAATTTGCGTATCTTTGCAGATCGTCTATGAGCTCCATTAACACGCTGGACATTTTTATTCCGATCTTCCTCCGGGATCGAGACGCACGCGGGGCACGGTCGGTACATATAAGAAATGAGTGATTTTGTTTTTAAATATTTATTAACAAAAACCTACAAATGCCACGAGGCCAATGTATACATTAATTCATAAAATTAAATGGTAGAATAGTGCTTCACTGGTGGATGATTGACTACATTTTGAAAATAATGAACTTACAAATAATGTATTAAATAACAATATTTACTGAAAGTTGAAAAAACTGAAAATTGAACGCATTCTGCCGTCGGTCGACGTCATGGAGTAAACAGATTCGCGTCTGCGCGGAGTCGCGGTACACAATATTGTTCGCTCACATCGCAACTGGCTGCCGCGCACATTATTGCACGGAATGCCACAAAGCGTAACATCGATCGTTGAAGAGATGGACCACACGCCGCGACCAAACATATACAGAACATTCAGAAAACTCGAGGTTTATAACAACCGAAAAGCGAGGTGCGAGGTGCGAGGTGGGGGGCGGCGGTCAGACCGCGAGCGCGAACCCGATGCGGCGGTTGGCCACGTCGAACTCGGTGTAGTACTTGCCGATGAACACGTCGCCCAGGATCCACAGCGGGCCGTTGGGCGGCGGCACGTCCAGCCCCATGAAGCCCGACAGACACACCGTCTTGCCGAAAGACGACACGCGCAGCACGTAGTCGGCGGCCTCCAGCGGGAACGTGGCGCCGGCAATGGAGAAGGTGACGGGAGGCAGGCGCGGCACCAACGAGCAGTCCAGCGCGAACTGCCCCGCCACCAGCGGCGTGGCGCCCAGCGCGCGGTTGAGGCGCTCCACGTCGGCCGCGGGCCCGGCCAGCAGCGAGGTGCCCGTGTCGGCGATGGCCTGGCAGCCGTCGCGGCAGAAGGCCTGGCCCGGCAGCGCCACGCCGTCCAGCCTGAACTGCCAGTAGGCGGCGCGGCTCACGGGCGCGTACGTGAAGTTACCGCGGTAGTGCGCGCGGTCCGAGCCGCCCAGGATCAGCTCCCCGCCCTGCGCCGCCGCCGGGTCCCTGCGGACATTCGACCGTCACGCGATTCGAATCGACCGACTGACGCGTGTCCATGTACGATCTCTTAACATTATAGAAGGTCGCGCGTCCCGCCGGGGCGGCGAGGGCGGCCGCTACGCACCGGTTCAGGTAGAAGGAGAAGACGGGCCGCACGAGGCGCTGCGCCACCATGTTGTCGAACACCGGCGTCACGCCGTCCACGGAGATGCTGCAACAGACATCGCGCCCGCGGTTACTGCACTATTACGCCATTCGCGCCGACGAGGACGGCCGCGGTCGCGGGGCGCCGTCGTCTGAACGCGTTCCTTGTAATATCTTCCGTTCGCTGCAATGTCATTTCTTTTGAAGAAGTGTCACGTTCCGCCCGAGCCCGCGAGAGACGCGCTCGGCCCGAGCGTCGGCTCGCGAGACATCTATCTCTATTCACGCATGACATCAGAACTATCGAATACATGAAATATACGTATAAGTCTACAACGCCGAGGAACGTTACGCTCCAAACGCTCCCCTCGACTTCGTAGTTGTCCTATCGCCGTCCCGTCCTCGACAGGATGACGCAGATTGGAGGTTCTTAAATATGGCACGTACACATAAGTTGCAAATCAATTGTTAATAACACATCGACACTTGTGAGTAATCTGAATGATTAAAGTAAAAAAATGTTGAATTAAAGAGTATAAATAAATGTTAATTTATCGAGAAATTGTGATTTTAAATTAACTCCTTTGTACCAATATAATGATAATTCTGTGATAATAATTCAATTCGATTCATAAAAAAATGTAATTTTTCATCAACGTTTCTTTACGATTTCATCGCGTAAAAATATCGCCAGTGACCCAACTTTACAGACGATCATTTTTCAACATCACACTGAACAATTTTTGTCTCCTTCCATCGTCCAGCTAATATCCCGAAATACGTATCGCACGGACCTGGCGAAGGCCATGCCGAGGATGCCGTCGAACTTGGCGGCCACGAAGGCCAAGCCGGGCTCCGAAAGCGCCTCCGCGAACGTCTGGCGCCGCACCGCCAGCGCGCCCACCTGCATCACACACACACGCACACGTCACGCGCGCGGTCCCCGAGCGTCGATCGTTACACTACGCCGGACCCCGCGAGGGCGCCGCGGCTACGTAATAAATGAAATCACAGTGACGTCGTCGGCGGAGAGGAAGCCGGCCAGGCTGCCCGAGCCGTAGTGGATGGCGAACTCGGTGCCGTTCTTCACGTACGTGCGCGACTTGCGGCCGTCGTACTTGTTGTGCAGCACTGCAATCCAAGAGTACAGTTTTAATTATCGATCGCTCGCTTTATGAAACCGTAATATATCTAGATTGAATTTAATCGGATCCGCCGCGATGCCCGGAAAAGATTTCTTTTATATAAAAAATTAACTGTCGTCGAGCGAGTCGGCCCTCCACGCGCCCGCGGCCCGGTCCGGTCCGGTCCGGCCCGGCCCGGCCCGGCGCGGCGCGGCCGGTGCGCGGGGTACTCACGGCACGCGATGTTCGTGTAGTGGCACCGCTTGGACGGCACCCACAGGTTGGAGGAGCCCGTGTCGAACACCACCTTGAAGGACTGCGGCGGGTCGCCGATGGTGATGGGACCGTAGTACTGCGCCTGCAGACAGACATATTCTCGATGAAACTGACGAGTTCTTCTCGCGGACGTCGAACCGGAGCGAGGTCGGGGCGCTTTACCGAATTTTTTGTATCGAAAGGGGAAAATGGTCATATCGAATCTATACTTTAATATTTTAAAGCTGAAGAGTTTCTTTGTTTGTTTGGTTGAACGCGCTAATCGCGGGAACTCCTGTTCCGATATAAAGTTATTTTTCTGTCAAATACTCGATTCATTGAGGAAGGCTTTAGGCTATAGGATATAACGATACGACGAATAGGAGTGAAACGCAATCAATATGTTGCAAAAATGGTAAACGGTGAACGTTACGCAAAAATCCTGTATTACGAAATTGTTCCCCTTTACAAGTTCTACAGAAAAGTCCGCGCCGACATGTCTAGCTTTCGATGTTGCCTCACTATAACCTTGTGTATGGTTATCAAATTAGTTCTACAATAATACATTATTTGCGAAAGTATTTTAATAAACATAATATTCATTTGCAATAGCAGTATTTCAGAAAATTAAAGCGCTGCTCAAAGACAAAGTCACGGTAGAAAATCTAGTGTATTTATAAATGGACAAACTCTTTCCAATGTGATTAACCATCCATTTACCTAATAGGCAGGCTTCTGATGTACCAATCTTCAAATTACAGATGCATGCAACACGATTGATTACTAATAATAATCTGATATTTTAATTACATCATAGATGCTGTTACTTTATCTTTCATACTACATTTAAATTAAAACAAATAATCAGTTCAAACATAGAAGGTTAATATAGTCAACAAGAACTGTACCGAAATCAAAAGGCTTGTCAATAAAACTTTGTTGTAAACAACAATAAATATTTTTTGATACCCACAACATCACGTGCAAACCGATGACTAGACTGATATCTATGAACATGACCCCCCGTACCAGGAAATGAGCAAGTGCACCCGGTACGGGGACCCCGCATGGAGCCGTCCCCGGCAGCACAATCCCAAATAGTTATTCTTATTGACAATACATACATACATAACATCACGCTCTGTCCCTAACAGGGTAGGCAGAAAGCTTTATAAATACATATTAATTCATACTGACAATACAAATTCAAAAATCAAGATGTTATTTTTAGAGAAGAAATGTTTTATTTTGAGTGCGGCAAGTACAGTGTCACTAGTCGGTTATCAGTGGAGAGGCACCGGGTTATCTAGGCTCGCGGCTCGGGTGAACAATGTCACTCGGCTCTTGAGACAAAACAACACATATAAATGTATATTTTCATCTTTTTCTATGGTTTATAACTCATTAAAAATAATATGTTCAATCCCATTGTTTTGCAGATATACCCTGGCAAGGAAAACATTCCCTGAAAAAATAATAATCATTGGAAAATGTAAATAAATAAAACTTGTTAAACCTCACCTGTGGGTAAAATACAATAAAAGCAGTGATCATATCCTCTGGTATGTTTAACTTAATTGACAGAAGAATGGTAATTTGCTTTTCAATATGAGGTTACATTGTAAATGTGCTGAATTTCTGTCACGAACGTGTTAGTCAGGGTTTGGATTGATGACAGCACGACATGAGCAATAAAATGAAACAATGTTTAATATTCATCAGTGATCATTGTACTTTAAGACAGTCAGTCTGATGTGAAGTGATCATTTCGAATGCTGCCTGTCCATCACCAGCAGTCGATAGGGCAGGTGAAATACAATACTCATATTGCAGTAGCCGAAATGTTAGCCGGCCTACGATGTAATAATATTTACGTCAAGGTAATTGGAGAGCGGCTCCGGCGCGGGTCCGCCGGCGGCGTACTTCACTCTTGCGGGCTGAAGCTCCGTGCCCACCTCGTGGAAGTGCCGGCGCACCGACTGCATGCGGAACAGCGGTACCCTACATACCAAACTCGAGTGTAGTGGAATACAACATGCAATGTCATTGCAGCTTCACACTTTTTAACAATAAAATGTTAATACTCCATCGCTTTTCATCGCTTGTGGAATTAGGCCGAAGCCGCTCCGTGCTCACAGTCAGTCAGTCTTTAGCGGAATGTCAATAAAGAAATCAATCACAAAGGAACGTGATTATATTAAATATAGGATACAACTACTAATCACTGACCTGGTAAACTCTGCCGTACAGGTTGCAGCTATCGCTAGCAAAAGTAGGAGGAACTTGCCCATTATTAATGCAAGTCACGGTATTTTGAAAACCCAGATGCTCGATCTGAAAAAACAATTATTTAAATGACAAAGCGTAAATAACGAATGCGATTAATGACAAAGGATCGACGTTATGCTGTTCTAGTGCGTGCATCGAGTAGACGTCCCGGCTTGCTAAACACCGCAAAACAAATAATCACGACAATTACCGCTGCGTTAATTTATACTTCAGTTCAAAGTTCCGTGTAATTCTTAAAAGAAATGACAACTGCGATCTACGACACTACGCATGACAGAAGGGAGCTTCATTCTTTATGTACCTATCTTGTCATTTTCATAATGTCTACTTCATAATGTCTTTACTATTGTCTACTTAATCGGTCGGTTTAAACTACTAAATGGGCGGGACCCTCCAAAAAGCATGCCAATGTTTTAGACTGTTATTTAGAAATATTGTACTGTTTTAGCCATGTCTTACGGTTGCACTCATACAATCTGGCAACACTAAACTAATGCGCCATGTTTGTTCTCTTGGTGCGATTGTCGCACGCGGCTTGTAGAGCTTGCTCTAGTTGTGTCCACGTATTTAGCTCTCTTAACCCTTTATAGGACAGCCCATGCTAAGTGGCCAATAAAGTGGACACTTACTTTAAGGTCGATAATTCAAAGATTTTTATTGCAATGTTCAATCTTATGTTCATAAACGATTCCCAATAAAAAAGCACACTGGCCTTTTACCTAGCCAGCATTCTGGAACGTCGCCAAAAATATTTCGCGCCAACTTTAACGGTGGCCTGATAACTGGCCAGTGCCATTATGCACAACCCAGTGTTCACAACCGTACGATAATTACATCGTGCACATACGATAATTTCCATCAGATGCAAAATCTGGAAATTCATTGTACTCTTTTTTCATTTACACCAGTGCAATTGGTACTGTAGCAATGGTACATGGCTTTTTAGATATGTCTTCTTATTGGTTAGCATCTCAAGGGAGCACGTCACGGTGTGACGGTGTGTATTATTCCGCTGTATTTCTGAATCCTGATTGGCCGGTTACACTGGCATTATCGACACTATTCCTCTCGTGTCGTTGGTGGAAATCCCCTGATAATGATGGCACGCCATATGTATCGTAGGTAGGTATCTAATTTGTGTTGAGATGTTGGCAGCTATTCTGTTACATGACCGTCGTTATATTTCAACGTAATTACCGTAAGCTAAGTCCTCATTTAAAATAAGTGAAGAG
>DWUN01003812.1:0-11549 GCA_018249975.1 Passova gellias
AAATAGTGCGCGATTAAGTCCCGTTTATAGTATAAAAATATGAATACAAATCGTGTAAGCTTAAAACAATGTATTTTTTTACCTTTTGTACAAGTTATTTTATGTGTTACTTCTTGTTTTCTATGTTACGCTACTTCTTTTTTTTGGGAGAAGAGACGAATCTAAACTCACCCTACGATACACAAAAACATAAAACATTCGAAATTACGGATCAGCACCTTTTCCTAATAATTAAAAAGAAGATCGCGAGCGTCGAGACGACCCCACAGCCGCCTGGCCCTTTACAAAATCCTGTCCCGCCCCCGCAGTGTGGAGCTGCAGAAGGCGAATCTGGAGGGTAACAACTCGTCGAGCGCGTCCGCCGGCTCGTCGTCCAGCCCGCTCGCGTCCGCCATCCCGCTGGCGCAGCTGCTGAGCAAGACGGGCGCGCTGGGCGCGCTCAACTCGCTGTCGGCGCTGGGCGGGCTGTCCGACCTGCTGGCTGGCGCCGCGCCGCCCGTGCAGACCACGGGCGTGCACCGCTCGCACAAGCCCTTCCGCCGCCAGGACGACGACGCGCCCGCCAAGACCTCCAAGGAGCGCAACAAGTATAACCCCTACTAGACCGCAATCGCCCCGCTGCGCCCGCCCCGACCGAGAGAAGGCCGATCGATGCCGATGAACAGAATACGAAAGCGGGGTTGTTAAGGGGACGATTGGAGGGAATAGTATGTCACTAAAGATGTCAGTACGCGACAGAAGAACCGATGGGAAAATCTTTATGAACTTCAACATGACGACAGAGACGACTTCTTCATTAGCAAAGATAGAACGTACGTTTCGTGCGGGCGGCGATCCTGAACCTTATCCAAAGAAATCTAATGACCGATTGGAAGCCTGCGCACGCCGATGCGAGTGCGATTGCTTGTTCCAGTTCTTTAGTTTATAAGTGAAATGTATCAGGTTGAAATCGTTCTAGTAGGACCGCGCGGATCATGCGGTCGAAGATTGATTTCTTTTTAATGAATTATGATCAATTTACTTATCATCGGTAATTTTACACTGTCATAATTTGCCTTTCGATCTTCCACCGCGAAGACTTAAAAAATTTCGCGAGTGAAGTGGAACTTAATATTGTATATTAAACACTTTTATATTACTTGACAAATTTCTTGCATGGTATTTTGTTGAAAAATATGAGGACTTTAAAAAAACGATGTATTTACAATATTACTTACCACTCCGCAAGTGAACGTCGATTGTAATTTATTAGAATTATAAGTTATAATTTGGAGTCTTTTAATTTTATAATTAATATTATGAAAGAGTTGCACCGGTTGCGATTAAGGTCATTTTAAAAGTTACAGGTTAAAATATGCGTTTCAGTTGTGAGGCATGCGTTTGCCTGGTGTAAGTTTTTGCATCTTCATATGTATATGATTATAATTTCATAGATCAGTTAAAAGCTATAAATACTTCCTTACGTAGAATATTAATCTGAACACTTTCTTCAAAATCAGTTTTAATTAACCAGTAAATTTAGAAACATAAATTGATTTAATCGATTGAGAAGGGAAGCACGTATACGAATAATTTGAAGCAGCGTTTTCTTCTTTGCCCTCAGCAAAACTGACCTTTGAGACATTTGTGTAATAGTCAAGTACCTACCACTCAAGAGCGTGCCGGAAACAATTTTTCAAAAATAGACTAACTTTAAGTAAAAAGACCAAAAGATAAAAATGGTCGCAAAAAAAATTGTCCGTTTTAAAGCACTTATATTTCAGTCGGAATGTTTGCACCGAGTTCAGATAAGTTATTGTATGCTAAAACTTAATTCTTTTTTATCTGAAAAGTCTTAGAACTAGTTTTTTGTGTTTTCTATTTACGTTAGCAATCATTACTTAGGCTTTTTGACCAAAAAAACAATGAAGATTTTATATTTTTTATATTTATTTGTGGTTAAATTTTTTTTTCTCGTATATGAAATTATTATTTCAATGTGACTAGTATGTGAAACTATATGAAAATCACTATTTTTTGTATGACCTAACAAAAATGGCCAAAGTTATACACAAACTAATAAGACGATAACTAGGGATCGTGACAATAGTAGTAAACATAGAAGCTTAAAGGCTGTAGAATATACAGAGTGCTTCGCGTTTGATGATTGTATAAAACTCTATTTTAAAATGAAATACAGGGTGTATAGTTAGGACGTCAAGCCATACTTCGTAATTCTATATTAAATCGAATAGGGAGGAAAAAGATATTATTGTGGTGTATTTCTGCCTCGTATTGATAGGATGGGTCACATATACCAAAAGCAATAACTTGCAATTCAAAAATGGAAGTATTGTTTGATGTCTGCTAATGAATGTGAACTCTGTATAGTTTTAGATCCAAGATGAGACGGTGAGTGCACATAGGATTTATTAGTATAAAAATATATTTCTCAACAGAAATGTTCGATAAATTTTACTTAGACAGTGTTAGGGAACTTTCCAGTACATTTAGGTTGGTCTTAAAATTTAGACACTGTAACCCATTCTTAGTTACAGTAAGGCTGAATGATTTTCTTTGAAAAAAAAATACTGACTTTATTTTTACCACTTTGTAACATACATACTATAGACTTTTTGATCAGTATTATAGTTGTGACAAATGATACAAAGTATTTGTATAAACCGGGCCGAAGAACCTTGTTATTTTGTCCTTTGTCTTGGTACTGTTGGGCTTAGTTTTTTTTTAATTGTGAGATATACTGGTTGTTTTAACAGTACATTTTGTCTAATATTGTAACGTGTAATTTGGTTTTGAACTATTACTATGTTTAAGTTTTAAGTGATGTCGTTCATTTGTTTCTTTATGATTTGATGTGTTAGTTCGACAATTAATGACAATGAGTTTACTAGAACAAATGTAGTTTGGCATTTAACGAGTATATTCTATAGTAATTATGATTTTTACCTTTACACTGTCTTGATTAGTTAGTGCGAACATACTAAAAATAGAGGTCCAATTCGAGTGTTTTTAATGTTAAATGTAGCTCCAGGTAGGATAAAATTATTTACTTGCAATTAATATTTTATTTGTAATATAAAATCATGTTATTTTTAAGAAAATAGTCGTTTTCATATCTTTTCAAGAATCTTATTACTCGCTAGTGTAGATAAAGGAAATATTGTTTTTAGTACATACTTAATAAAAGTATAATAAAAAGGGAGTTTTTTTTATTGTGTCGCGTCTAACGTGTAACTGCGAGACAACGAATACTTGTTTACGATATTTGTTTACAAGAAAACGATCCAATACACAACGCGTCCCCATCGAGACCCTTGCCAATATCCCATACAGCCTAGGCCTACTCAGGCACCACACAATCCCGTGATACCCGACACGTCGAACCATCGAGAACCTTCATCCCACAGCTCACTGGATCATCCAATATCCCGGTAAGAATTTTCCTTTACGTTATAATTTATATCCAGTATCCACATAATTTGCAAGGAGGTTTTCCCTTCTTTTAGTAACTCACCGTTTCCTAGTTAATCCGACTCCCTCTGAAATCTTATTACCCACTGCGCTAATCTGTACATATTGTATTTGTGTAACCTCTGCATTTCGGTGTTGACCAGTTTTAAAATGATGAATTATAAATGATATCGTAGATTTCTGTAAACACGATACGTTTGGCACGTTTCAGAATCACGATGGAGACTGCGGGCCTGCCGATGCCCGGCTACCACTACATCGCGCCCAACCACATCGTGAAGGCGCCCATCCACTGAGCTGGCCGCCCGCCGCCGACCGCGCCCGCTTCACGTACTTGCTAAATGCTATGATTCTGGCTCCAGTATACTTCTTCGAGTGAACCTTGACACCGACGGATCTCCTTATCGAGGGATTCGAGGGAAAGCGATCGGCTAGTAGCCGACCGTATGTTTACATTTGTTACGAGTTTATAAGTATTTTAGATATTCCTATATTTATTCTCCACTATTTAATCGATAGAAGCGCTACGTGTCGGTGCATCGTATCGACAAATATATAGAGAGGTTCGACGGATTGATCTTATTCTGGTGTGAAACATTTCCAATGACTGACGTTTAAAAATTTTATCGGTCCGCGAACAGTGAACTTATACATTTTCACTGAGCACGTAACTATTTTATTTATATGTTCGTTCGCTGTTCTCGGACGATTCGTGGCATCGGTAGGTTGCTGAGTTGATCGAATTTACTATGGATTTAAGCGGTCAAATATTTCAATTATCCATTATATAATTATCTTTATAACGATCGTCGCCGATCACAAAGAATTATATTGTTAAACAAGGAGTCGAACGGAGCGTCGGCGCAGAGTAGGAGTAGTTGCGGTACATTCGACCTCGACCCGCTGACGTAGGGTAGCGTTAGATATTAGCGATCAGAGTGAGAGGGTTAAAGACAATATTTGTAAATAACGTTTTCGTAATAACCTGAAATTAGGTGTTACAGTAAGCGCTCGTGCGCATCGCAGGCCGCGCGGCCGCGGGCGCGCCCGGGCCGGCCCCCGGTGCGCGCGGGCTCGGCTCTACGAAACCGGTGGGATCAAATCCTTTAAGAAACTTACATTAAAAGGAGGCATAATATGAACTTTTGAGTGCGTCATTCATATGATCTATAAATACAAAAGACATTACAAATAAAAAATAGTGTTAACTGAATGTGATAGTCTTGTAACATATTTTACACATAAAGATCTCTTAAATTATTAACACATTGTGTACATCGGCTAATGGAAATTTTCGGTCGAATAAATATTATTGGTTTAGGGATCAAAACCAAAGATTGTTAGAGTTGGTTTAACATTAATAATGTTGTCGATTTATGCGAAATTAATCTGAGAGTAGCTCACATTTTAGTGACGTAAATTAGAAACATTGATTTCGATTATTTTATTACCCTCTCCAGGCTGCTCCTTACATTTAGTTTTAGAAACAAAATATAGATTACACGGTAAGCGACATATTTCAAAGAAAAAAGAAAATTAAAAAAAAATTAGGTTAAAGTAGACTAAGGTAAGAATAGGACCAGTGTAAGTAAAGGCTTTCCAGTGAATGTTTTTATTTCCTCAGAAGTAAATAGTGCCACACACGAGCGAACCATTTGTGCCAATAACACAAATTGTGTTTTCAGCAATATCTCTTATATAATTATTAATCATATAATAAATTTGTAATATCAATTTAATGTTTGAACACTTAGCTCGAACGATCACATTGTTTATCCACTTATTATTAATTTTGCACTCTAGAAGTAAGTTATCTACACAATTAGAGTAAATAGTATACATATCCCTATACATATTTCCCTAAAGTCTTCCCCTTCAGTATTCGTGTAATATTACTAAATAGTATTGTGCCAAAGTTGAGTCAAAAATATTTATGAGTATATAACATATACAGAGGATTTGAATGTAACGGCGATATTCATAAATTGTAAATTGCACTCGATTGAAGTTGTCGGTCCGTACTAGTCAAATTGGTCTGAAATTCAATGGACGATATTTTTTACATTCTAGTCAAAATTTTTTTGGAATCGATGTACTTTTTTAAACTTATTATTAATACATGTTATAGTTTATTTATTTTTGTTCGTAAATGTCAAAAGTTCAATCTATTTTGCGTGCTCTCTCTTAAAGTAATTTAACTTAGCAATAAAATGATGAAATCAATTATGTATGACAATGAATTGCAAATAAGGCAATGTATAGAGCTTTGTACTGTTAAGTACTACACATGTATAAATATAATTGATTCGATATAAATGGCTCTGTTGAGAAAGGAGTAAAACGATAGAGGGATGAAATTTCATAGCTGTGATTTTGGAGCGCACTTTTGTGCATAAAAGCTACGTTAGATGGAGGCAGTGTAGCTAGAAGGTCGGTAGTAGGTAGCGAGAAGCGCTTTCGTTGTGTCACGTGGAACAGAGAGTCTTAGCTCATTGGTGTTGTTGGCATTATACATTTAGTCAAATGTAGTTATAAATAATAATAGTGAATAGTCTTACTTGTCACGTGTATTATGTTCGTATTATAGTTTGCAATAATTATGAAATCTATATTAAAATCGTGTTAGCGTAGATTTTATGAATCATTATTGTTTCTGTTATTTTATTTTGCTCAAGTAAATATTTATGTAAGTTAGACTTTCGAAGTAATGTAATGTTCGTTTTGCTGGACTCCGGTGTCCGCGACTGCTCGGTTCGTATGCTGTTGAAAGGCAATTAATGAAAATGTAAAAGAACAATTACTTTTGTAAGTGTATACGCAAATAAAAATATAAAAGTAATTCCGTTTGAAATGGTTTTGTTTACGTTAAATAATGATTAGTTATCTTTTCATAGTAAAATTTAATAAAGGTAATTTAGATTAATTATTTACAATTATATAAATTGATTGTGTAAGTGAGTATCGTTATCACTCACTTTCGTTATCAATGGACTCTGTCGGCTATATGAGTGTTAACCGTCAGTCGTCAAATTATTTTCGTATTTTAAAAGTATGTATGAAGTTCATTTCGGTAACATCGTGTATAATGTATTACTAGTATTTTTAAATTGAACGTATCCGTATATTTAATCAGATATTTTAAATTTTACTTAACATTGAACCGTTTTAAATGAATTGTTAACATATAAATGTGTAAAGTCAAACTAAACATGAGAGTTTGGTTTAAATGCCAATTATTATTGCACACGTTATGCATAAATTTAGTGGCTTTATGTTTTTTTTCTGGCATTTTTTATGTTAGCCTTTATCGACAGGGTCGGCGTGCGCTGTATAATAGTGTAATTAAAATCAATTTTAGCTAATATTTACTAAATGTTATAGTGAATTTTTTAGAAATTTCGTGTTAGCACCTGAATATTTAATTGTTACTGCACCTTTTGAAGTCCTCGTATTAAATTTGGGACTTGTAGTAGATAATACAAAAATTGCTTTCTGATTACATTATCGCTGCACGAGAATCAAGCTTTCAAACTGACTCACGGCTACTGCCAGATATAAACAAGTAATGATAACTCTTTATTCAAATATATTTTGTCATTAAATGTATCCACATACAGGTTTGAGAAGATTGGGTATAAGGGTTGTGTAATTTGTTATGCGTATACAATACTCATTATATTCTCTTCAGTCCCCTTTAGTATATGTATTCTATTTTTTAAATTAGAACTACAAATATTTAATGATAATATTGTAGTAAATCAGGGTAAATACAGTACAGATAGTGTCAATCTTAAGTTCACATCACGCTGGTATAGTTCCAGTCATAATCGGAATGATACTAAAATGATAAATACGCAAATATTTTACCATATAAATGAGCTATGCTCAAACTCATATTTTTTGTTAAAACTGACGTCACAGTCCTCTTAATTTAAGGAGCGATAGGTTTACCGATTTCAATGGTCATGTCGAGGTACCTGACCTGTAATTGACAAATATCAAAAGATACCCGCTTAACTTACATGTCCACTACGTCCAACGTTTGATTCGCGTTTTATCTTTTTAGCATAAAGAAAAGAAATTGTATGTATTTTTATCGACATCTTTAATTGTCTCCGCGATCTAACATCCCACGCACTTTCATATATTCGTGGTCGACTGTATAGTTTAATAAGCATTATTTGAGGTCTTGAATCGACGTGGTCTGTGCCATTTTTGTTGTTTCGCGTTCATTTAGAGTTAACGTTAATGGTACGTAATGACTGAGTATAGTTAAGATTAAATTATCAAAATGGCAATAAAAATCTCTCAATCTTGATTTACTAATGAATGCAAATTCGATAAGCATTTAATTTTTCAAATCTCCCTAAAAACAATGAACTGTACCCATCATCCACTGCTTATGATATTGATGCACCATTCCACTTTCACCACTTTAGGATGGTGTTTATAGTTTCAAACGTTTATGGTTCTTTTTTACAATGCAATTTCAATAGTGCGTGTTTATTTTACAAAAGTATGCATAATTAACGAATTCAAATTATTTTACTATATCGCTCGAAGAATGGATAACACTTAATGATAAATATGATTACATAATGACTTTAGTAATAGTTAAATCGATATGTACAAAAATTGTATCTTTGTCTCTAAATATTAAAATTGGAATTCATACCTGCGAAAAGAAAAAAAAATCTTCAATTCCATCTCTGTGGGAACCAAGATTGAACACTAAAATTATTGACGTATTATAAAATTCGTATTATAGATAACTCTCGTAGAGAATATAATTAGGTTTTCTCGTAATATTTGGATGTTCACTCGTCATATCTTTAAAAATATCACTTTGTCAACATATCTAATCGTTTTGTGAATTGAATTGATTAATGTTAATAAATATAAATGTTGTACTTACGGTTACAGTATACTGTCATTGAAGTTAGTTTCAATATAATTAATGTTTGTTTTTATTATGTTAATTCAATAAAGTGTGTAAATAAAACTGTGTTTCATTTGCTTTATACCTCTAAGTATAGCTAATTTTCTACAAAATAGAATATTGATTATTAAAATTTTTACACCATCGCATAATATCAATTTCTTCTTATATTCATGTATATTAATTTATATTATCATAACACATTTCATGTTTAATCTTATGATCATGTCAATAGGAAATCCTCGCCAGGGTAATAATACTGGACAAACAAAGGCGTTTTAACTGATTCATTTGGAAAGTATCGGTTTTGGATACCTTTGCTTTCTCACGGTACATGTTGCATATGGAGGCAGGTTCACAATTGTCTAAAATTCCATATAAATATATTGAGTATCTTTTCTCATTATTCTAACAACTGCTCATTCCACGGTTGGACAACCAACAATTGTGTCTCCTCGGAATGAGAGTTGACTGTTTTTTTTCTTTCAACAACCAAACCATATCAACAAGTAAGAGCAGATCCAGGTATTTGCATTACATCGGACCGCGTTTACTGCAACTGTAAATAATGGAATATTCATATAAACGACGTTAAATAAATCTATTGGCAGCACACATTGTGACACAATACCTATTTACTACGGCCCGGTCCTGCCAATGTTTTTCGCCTCTTCTACTTGCATACATTTTCTAACAATTATTATACTAACGATGACTAGCAATGATGAACTCCTAGGAGTCTACTACATAATAGCTGCGGGCGTGTTTACTTTCAAAACAAGAATACATGAAAATTATATCTTTAGATATATATACTTACTTTATCATTCCTTTACTACGCCCCTGTACCTAATTATACTCTAACTAGCAGTTCGCTACGGCTTCGGCAGTAGTACATCACTTTGCTCTAAATTTCCATAGCGTGAGCGAAATAACAATTTTTTGCTACTTATTTCACACGTTAGATTACATTATCCAAGTTTTCATACAGATACCTAACTTTTTAGAATATATTCTATTGAATATGCTGGTCAGGTACTGTAGGATTGTAATGCTGAAAAAATTTTTGAAATCAGTCCAATAGTTTTAGAGCCTATTCAATGCAAACAAACAACCAAATCTTTCCTCTTTACAATATTAGTTTAGAAATGCAACAAATAAGTACATATCACTAATCCGATAAGTAGTTACTTACATCCCTCCTCATGAAATATTGATCTACATTTGACATGGGTATAAAAACGAATAAAATCATTTACTATTCGGTCTATTTCATTCGTATTTTATAAAGAGTCAGTTTACATGCCAGCGAGGTCGCTGAAATTGTGCGACTTATTGCGCAACTCAGATATGATAATATATAAACATAATAAGTGAATCCATTATTCAATATCTACGTATACAATTTTACCACACTTATTATTATGCTTATTGTTAAGCGGTAAGTAGGTAGGTAGGTACTAAGTACTTTTTTCAATCTAAATGATAACGGTTGTCTAAAAATGATACGGTAAACTGTATGATGTTAATATTAAATTGGGTAATTAGAAAAGTCGCAACTCAAAAAATATAATATAGGTACCCATACAGTTTTACAAAGAGTTGCCGTTCATATGTGGATATTATTCATGTTATAGATATCTGCAGACAAACCGCCGTCACTGGAAGCGGTAGGTTAATAACTGGAATAAATAAAAATCCTATAAAAAACTTAGATCTCCTTACAGTATTTCTTTTGATCGCGTTTGTTATCTCCTAGTTATAGAACAAGACTCATAATCTACCGTTTCATATCTAAAAAGAGTCCTAACGCTTTGGTAATTGTAAGTCATTAAATCGACTGCAGCAATTAACATAGTCGGTACTACATTTTGGAATTTTTTTTTTTATTGCATTAGAAGTCTTAGAGTATTCATATCTTTGACCTCACAAAGTACTAAGTTTCAAAAAGGACATTTTCGATGTTTTTCACTTGGACATAAATCAGATGTTTTCGTGGCGCTCGATTAACAAAGTGGGTGGATATGTTCATTTGGCCGTACTGAAAGAAGACACTTTTTCACTTCCGACTTTGTTAATTGCTGCAGTCGAAATGTACCTACTTAAACAGCATTTTAAGGCTCTATCGTTACATATGACGAATATAATGATGCCTTAGTGAAATAACATGGGCACATATTATAATAAAACATCTACAATAATTATTAGTGTTGGTAGAAATTAACATTTCGAAAGGTTAAAGAAATAATATAACATAGTCAATTTGTTCTGTAAATTAACCAGTAAGAAATGGTCGATATTGCCTTGATTTACTTTGTTTTAAATCTCGTCTACGTAGGTACATTACGAATTATCAGTTCCATTAAATGTGTCAGCTGTAACAGTAATCAGTAATTACTTACAATACAAGTAACTATATACCTACATAGTTAGATTATCTACGTTGGGTTTTTATTCTTTAGTAAAAAAGTATACAGTACGTCAAAGGCAGACTTCTAAGTAGCTTTTACACCAACAAGGTTATGTTGTTTGTGCACCTATATGTATCTGTGTTTTATTCCGCATCTGACCACATTTTCTAGCTTCATTTCAGCTCCATTCAGATCGCACGTTGCACTGAATAGAAAACAGAGAAACTCAGTAGAATGAATATGAAATTAAAACAAAAATCCTGTAATGGGTAAAATGAATAGGTAGGTAGGGGTACCTGTGTAAAAACATTGGACCTACTTCATAGCTCAACTTTGTTCTTTTTACCAAGCTTTTATCAAACTTTGTTGTTATGTTTAGGTAAAATCGTAAACATTAATTTAAATCATATTTCGTGACCCGAACAGGCTTAAATTAGATTCTCTTGACAAAACGTGATGACAATTTATTTTATATACTATATGTATATATAACTCGAGAGTCAGGGTGCAGCCAAAACAACTGTAAACGGCCTGACTCCTCAATAGCTAACACCTAACACTTAACAGTTGCAGCATCTGTGGGCTTGATGGATTTGTCTCAAATGTGATGTAGGTCGGTTCATGAAGCTAGGTGTCCTAAAAGTTCGTTTATAAAAGGATTTTAAAATTGAATGTAAGTATATCTTTCTTTGACTGATTTTATTAATTAATCATTACTTAATGAACGT
>DWUN01003813.1:0-11548 GCA_018249975.1 Passova gellias
GTAACTGGTGAAATGTGGGGGTGTACTACACTCCTCTGCCTACCCCTTCTGGGATTACAGGCGTGATGTTACGTTACTTATTATAATGTATTAAATAAAGCTTTAAATGCTAAAGTTTCCAATATTTTTGAAGATTATAAATCCCTAAGATGTTTGTATACTAAATGTGTGAAAACTGTTATTTATATTAACGGGTTGTTCGTCTGGCGATCGAAATTGGAGTAAAACTTATTTTCATTTCATTCCTTTTCGTCTATAGTATCGTTGTGTTGCCAATTCCTTTTTCATTGATAACAATAGAGGGTCATCTAAAGCTATCAAAGAAATATCGAGAATCCCTTGCGAAACAGGAGAAAAAGTTACGGCCACTATATTATATTTTTGCCTATTCACAAGATATGAACGCACATGATTTTTTTGGAAAATCGCTGCTAATACAATGAATGTGATGGGACATTTCCAGTTTTAAAATCTTATTAGTTTTCTAATGTAATTTATCATTACGATCAGCGATATCATTTCATTTTGCTGCGGGGTGGACTCGATATTTTCAGCACTCGCTATTTATCTTGAGCGTGCATTATCACCGGCGAGCATAAATCCCGTGCAAGTCGCCTTCGCGTCGCTATCGCGATCAGCATTAGCCGGGCAGTATTTCATAGTGTTATGTAATTGTGGCACGTGCAAGAAACCTCGTGTAATAACTGGGCATGGTTTAATTGCAGGTATGCGAGGATATAGAACGGTGTTGGCTTATCGCGTCGATCGGACGTAGAAACATTACATGGATATGGAATAATGGAATTGTTCCAGGAACATTGTGAAATCAATACAAAAAGTTCGTTTAATGATGTTTCGAAATAATTTGTGCTAACGGCTACAGAATGATATTCTTATAATATTAACAGTGCATTAAATAATTTGATTTAAAACATCTTTGTTAAGAACTGTAACGTATAAATCCTGGACCGAATCTCCTGTCTACTAATGTATCGTAATCTTTCATTTCGATAGCTGAAAAGCGAAATTGATTTACTAGAAACGTTCAATCTATTATGGCTTTCAATAAATGTCCGTTTTCAATCAATAGTTCGTGCTCGTGCCAATATTGATTTTATAACGTTCGTGCAACAATAATTTTTGGATAAATAATATCTGGGCATTAGCGACTCTGCCTGAGTCGAAACCTAAGACAATTTCATTGGACCGCCCTCACAACTCGCCCGTTAAACCGGTCATTACTGACAGAGCGAACAATTATTTCTGTTAGTTCCTTCCTCGTCGAACCTCTAATTCACGCTCCATTTTCAATTTCGTTCGAGAATTAAAGGCTTCTAATTCGCTATCATTTTATAGGCCCGTCGGAGCCCTTATGTAATGGAACGTCTACGATTTATAATTATTATAGCAAATATAGTTCAGATAAATTTGTATTGTAATAAACATTGTTGTCTGAAGAAAGTATACTGTTGAACTAACTTTGCCCGCGGCTTCGCCCGCCTGGAAATCAGTGTGTCGCAAAGTTTTCTTTGTCAAAGTTGCGACATTTTCGTAAAACAATGAAATTTGATAACAATCGGTTCAGCGGTTTGGCCGTGGTATCGTCACAGACAGACAGAGCATTTGTAATATTAGTATGGTTAACAGAAGGCATACCGTCCATGGGATTGGTATTGACAGTGAAATAACCGACTAATCTGCGTTGCGCTACATTAATTTAATATGTCCGTCCTTTTCATTGACCCAACTGCATGTTTGTCCCATATCTACATAGCACAAGGTCGGACCCTTTTTAATCCCGATATCCGGTGCGTGCACCATTGTGCCCGTTTCCTGTGCCCGCCTTCATTAATTCCCTTTTACGACTTATTACTTGTCCACGTAATGACAAGAGGTTCCGGTAACAATTAAGCTCGTCACAGTCTTCCAATCGATTATTCGTTTTTTAGATCGAAAAAATCATATTGTCTTGTTGATCGCCGCACGTTATACATACATAAATGAGACATACCGAGATCGATCAAAACCGCTACATTTGTTATGAACTGATGTGAAATTTTAAATTAATCTTAATTGCACCATAATTGTTACTTACTTACTTACTCTTACTTACTACATAATTGGTTTGCAAGGACAGAGATATTTGGCACTCGGTGCTTTCTGCCTACTCCGTTCGGGACCTGGCGTGATGTTATGTATGTATGTATTGTTACTTAAATTCCTATGCTTTTAAATATGTCATCAACAGTTCTCAAAAAAGTGCTACATTCCAAATTGTATATAATTTATTTAATAGGGATCATCGTTTGAAAGATAAAAAGTAATCAGTGTCTAGTGTTTACTCTAACATAATATTATGATCATACATACACAAATTCATTACCAAATTCACCTTTCTAATTGGCATAACGCGAACCGACTCGTTTTGCAAAGCACCCAATTTTTTTCTTACCGTAACAGAAACATCAAAGACTGCACGAATAGGTCTCAGTAGTTTGTCCCGTTTTGGCCGCAACATACGAGTAATGTAACTAAGTAACATTGAATAGTTAAATGTAACATTGTCAGCTCAATATGCACTAAGTGACATACTGTCATTCCATTTGAAATTTTACCGTTACAACGGTCATTATGTCGCTGCGGATGAACGCGAATGTCATGTGCGGGTTCCACGTTGTTGAATTCGTAGTAACGGTTATAGGTTTCTAAAGTAAGGAGTCTTAAATTGAAAATCCTTCGGCCAGCCGCTTGAGACTGTTTAATGAATATTACTTGTAGCTATTACACATTGTCGTCATGGTGCAGTAATCGTTAGTTTAGTTTTTGTATCGTCTCTAGAACCATGAAGACAACTGACATTGTCATAACGAGTGATATAAAAAATTGTATTGGGTTTTCAGGAAAGTTCTTGCCGATATTTTAGGACAATTAAAACGCAGCTCATTGAAATATTGATGTACATTTATTAAATTATATTGATACCATTCTGCTCCACGACTTTTCTCCATCTTTCCTGTAGCTTGATAGTTCCGTCCTTCCAGAACTTCTCAGATTTCTCGGCAAAGAATTTGTCCAATAGGTTTTGATCTCAACCAAAGAGTCTAAGTTTACCGAAAATCGGCACGATTTTTCCGGACAACCTATTAGTTTCATTTAAAACTGGCGTTCGCTTATAATTCGAAGTTACTTTCAGTCAAGTAACGAGAACGTGACGCTGTTCGAACTGCTGGATTATAGCATCCATCTTTATACAGATAATACAATGACTATTCGCTCTCTGCACATTGCCCATTGACCTCCACGTCATTGCTTTCACCCTTGCCTTGAGTGCTGTTACTTATCTGTCTTTAACGTTAGTAGCTTCATTATTTTCAGCTATACATTATATAACATACCATAATATAGTGATATTACTAAATCTTAACGTTTCTTTACCACCTTTTCTGTTCTGACCATATATTTTTCTAATTCGCGTGTTCTTGACTAAGGTAAGTTGTCATCTTAATTGCTCAAGGAAGACATTTTTAGTATTTACGTAATATTGTGTCTCGTCTTATGTTTAAGTGTGGTGGTCCGTTATGAAACATTTAAAGAACCTGACGTGAATAAAATTACTTTTGTGATTAAATCTTTGATACCACCGCACCGTCTCCGCCTTGTTACCATATTCGCATGAGTATACGTAGAATATGAATTTGGGAGAAATGCATTTGTTTTAATAAGCATTTTACAGTGTGACATACCAACTGAAGAACCTTGAAAAGATCAGGCTTATATTGGGTTGAAATTTTGAAAATCTATAAAATCTTTTAAACTGAAACTTAGAATGTACTTTTCTTCTCTATTAGCATTTTTATTTACTTTAGTTCGCATTTACTCGTGAACCCCATTCGCGTTAAGTTTCTTTACCAACATTCTGATTGTCTAAAGTGAAAATACATTCACTTCATGTCGGGACGTCGTGACGAAGTCGCAATTGCTCTTATTATCAGTCGCGCGATCGTCGCCTTGTTCCCCGACTGTTACTACTGTTCTCTGAATAATATGAATAGGATTTACCATAAAGGAATTGTTCCACCGATACCATTAATGTAAAGCGTATTGGCCGGGAAACTGTTAACGCAATTATTTTTAGAATATATCAGATATGTTTCATTCTTTACATTCGCATACGCCATGGTATCTATTTCTCTTTTGTCGTTCGAAATACAATCAACCGTTACTATCAATTTCACCTGGTACCTTTGTCTGATAATAATTTAAGGAGTCCTCTTTGTTGAAAAGTAAAATTTTGTTGAAAAGCAACTATTTAAATACCTTGATATTTTGTAATAGCACATTTAAATACTTATTTTAGGAATAGGGTTTGGTTTAGACAGTTTAGAGATATTTCGAATCATATAGTATATGACATAAATGTTCCATTTGTTAGGCACTTTCATGAAGGCCGTTCTCTTATATATTTAAACATCAATATCCTATCAAACCCCTGGCTATCTACTTTAACAGCCTCGTTAATATCTTGATCTGTTTTACTTCCACTTGCAATTTCAGAAGTCAAATTGTAAATTATCAATCTCTCGTATTTGATTACCGGTTTAACTATCGCTAGTCTATTAAGATCTGCATCGGTCGGCGAGTGAAATGTTTTAATCTTTGGCTATCGAAGTCGATTTGTCCTAACGACTAGTTTAGACGCACAGTGGCGTATGAAGGCTGTAACGCACTCTACAACTGTCTATTAGAAAACTTTTAAATTAAAACATTATTAAATGCAAATTCACTTTATCAATATATTATGTTGATATTCTTGTATATGATATGTGTATGTTTTATTCATTCAAAATGTATTTATACAATAAAGTTCAAATTGAGGATATTATGTCACTATTATAGTCCATCTAAAGTGTTTCAATTAGAGGTCGATAAAAGAGCTAGTCACGAAGTTTGAACGCTGGATAAACCGTCACCTTGTCTTCACTGGAAGACAAGAAATGTACTGACATAGTTTAGGAAATCTTAGACCTGCTGCAGTTATAGAAACAAAATAGTGTCCCGTTATATTAAAACTTGGTTATTGTCGTAATTAACGAAACCGAACGTGGACTTGTCGCCTTACTCCACTGACTTGTTCGTGTTGCATTAAATCGCCGTTTCTAATTACCGGGAAACAAACAGCTGTAATAATATATCTAAGATCGTATAACACTTATTTGTCTTATTCGGTCGTTGCTTGCATTAAGCGCATGTTGTCGCTTAACGCGCTTGTTTATTTTCATTGCTTGTACGTGTTCATAATATAAAACAAAAATGTTCAGTATGCTAATCGCGTTCCGTGACTTTCACGTACAAGAAAACAAGCGCTTTAGCGTAATACAGTTACGAGGGCTTTTAATATTCTATTATGTCATTTATCGAGTGTGTCGGTTGACGTGATTTTTAAAGTAGGTACACCACATATAGTTTCCGCTTGTAGCTCCCTCGTGGTAAGCAAGGGAACTTTTGGACTATCCTTTATGTGGATTACACATCAATGGAAGCTTTTGTTATCTTGTAATACTTTTTCACCGGACAATAAGTTAAAAATGTAAAAGTGAGTTTCTAAATTTCCGGTTGGAAAAACATTTACAATTTCATTGTAAAAGTAGGTAAAAATATAATACTGTAAGCATAAAAAACATAAGTAATAGCGACTAATAATGTATAGAGTAAGGAGTAAGTGGCTATAAATATTGTCGCAATATTTGTGATGTGTTCAACAATCAAATAATGTGGTTGAATGTTAAAATTTGTCACGTTAAATCATTAACAGAGCGTGCACAACCAACTTCGTTTGAAACACTGTAAGAAAATACTCATGCAGATTTCTTGCACCATCAACTTCGTGTGTTAATACATATATCAATCTCGGCCATCTGATTTCACGTTCACATTGTGACTGACATTTTTTTATGTTACCAAACAATATACGCTATGAATATAATTATCGTGTAGTGAAAAAATCTTAAAACCTTAAACAGACACACTTGGGTGCTAGACAACATATTTCTCAAGCGTAGCAACGCCTGCGGGAATCTTATCTTTGGTAGAAATATATACTACGGTTTGGATATACTCGTATATAAGGCGTATGTTTGTTAATCTATCTCGCCCAATATGGTAGATAATGCCGCTGGTTTTTCGCAAAGAAGATTGGTATCCAATAACGGAGCGATAGAGGGATTAATGATGTTGATGACGACAATAGACACCAATCAAACTAATAAAACAGTGTTCCGAGAAATGTTTGCTTTAAAGTTATTTTCTAATCGGCGCATTTTTGCGTGCATTTTTTTAACTTTGTATCCTTCTAAATTAAATGTGTACAAAATACGTGACCCATTAAAATGAATACAAAAACCCATTTAGTTTGTACAGCGCAGATTTATAGGAAAGCGGTTTACCTCAATGCATAATTCACCCAAGCCACCGTGTGATGTGCTGTCAAGAGTATGTTTATGGCGTTATACGTCGAGAGGG
Source organism: Passova gellias (assembly GCA_018249975.1). Taxonomy (NCBI): domain Eukaryota; kingdom Metazoa; phylum Arthropoda; class Insecta; order Lepidoptera; family Hesperiidae; genus Passova; species Passova gellias. The sequence continues at coordinate 6,520 of DWUN01003813.1, forward strand.
CTCGAGACTTATTCTGCTATTGTGCGGGTTTCTCTCGTATCGTGTTCCCTGCGCAGCCGACATGTTGGTTCTGATTTTCGAAATGGTGAATCTTTTTGTTGTGACTGAAAACAGTAACGCCGTTTCGAATATCATCTTTTTTAAAATTTCCAATCCTCTATCGTATTATTCTGTACTAATAAAATTCATGTGTACATTTAATATTGTAGTTCAAATTGGTTTATTTAACACTAGATTGCCCAAAGCAGTCATTTTGATTGTTTTTTAATTTAATTAGTCATTTTGACTGTTTTAAATAATAAATAAAAAAAAAATATTACTTTAAAGCATTTATCCGTATAAATATATAATTCTTTTGTATCTGAAATTTAAACAAAGTCGAAATGACTGCTTTGGGCAATCTAGTGTTAAAAGTATTAAAATGTACAGTAACACTATGACGTCAAACAATAGGTACAAACGCTTGTCCACGTGTAATCCAATTTATTAAGGTCACGACATCTATATTGAGGTCGTACTATTATCACAAAGATACTTTCGTGGCGCGTTTCGAAACATCTAATTCACGTGCTGTTATAACACATGGAAAGGCCGTTGATCGTGATCCTGCTGAACCTCACGAGTCCGCAAATCGGCCGAACGGCGTTGGGCAACAAATGACGTGATTATTGCCGCCGACAACTAAGTGTGAAATACGTGACAGTGGGAATTATTGTACCTCAAAATCTTGTGATGATGAGCCTAACTCGCTCTGAAAACGTGAGCTTAAAAAATACAGGAAACATGTTTTTTATTGCCATAGCAATTTATATGGCAACTGTCTTAGAAAAAGATTTTTTTTGAAATGATGCTTGTGATTAATACACGTCTTTTTAAGTAAACTTAAAACATTGACCGTCTACAGAATTAAATTGTTCTGTTTCAAAGGAAGTTTTTAAAGTGTTTAACGATGTTAATATAACTGATAATCATGAGGATTATAATATGCAAAAGTAAATCAGAATGAATAGTATAACACGGTTTGCGAAGGCGGGGTAGTGTCTTCATCCATCGGAAGTTATGACAGGGATAACCTAACAGGAGAAAACTAAACACGATGTTGACAAGGAAGACTCGATAAATAACGTACGTATGCGGTAATCATTTATCGCGGTGAAGTGTTCCTTGACGGATGCCGCGCGACACTCCTCGCTTTTGAGTGCGAAGGTGCATTGGTGTACGATAAAGTGGCATATGCAAGTGTCACTAAAGATCAGTTATAACTTTGAATAGTCAATTTTTTTCCAGACTGTAATTATTGTGTGGATATTTCAATTATAGTATATAAATATTGTTATAATCTTACCGAATCTAAAATTTTAGTCTTAAGTTGAGAAATAAATATGTGTTGAAAAGGTAGAAATAAATGAAAAGATTCATAAGTTTGAAGACAATTTTTCTCCTATATAAGCTCCTTACAGTTATTTTGGCTAGAAGGAATCGTAATTTTCAATATAAGAACGGCCGCTGCCCATGCTTTTTCCTCGTAATTATTATATTATGTATCTTTTGTCCGATGTGGTGTAGAATAAATTTTTATTGAACGTTATTAATTTAAATTCAAGCAAATAACGAATATCAAGGAAATCTCTAAAAAAAAGCAAGCGTTTGAACAGACTTGTACGTCGAAATTCACAATTAAATATCATGTAGGTCCGGCGGTTAGTCCATATAACTTATTTCGTGTTCCATAATCTATCCGATATCAAAATAATCGTGATCATTGGAAAATAATGGCTTTCATTATTTTGTTGCAGGTACGTTTCATAACTGACCTTACTCGTTACGAAATAAGGGTAAGTATTTGAAAATTTTGTGTTAAGGCGCTATCAGATGTCTCGTAGTACGCCAAGTATTGTACGAAGTTTTTGAAATACTCGCAATCAATGCTTATCGTAGCTCTATGTTATTCCCACTTATTGAACGTAACTCTCGTGAAAAAACAACGCCCCACTATAGAACGCAGACGTGATATAGTATTAGCATTTATTTTAAAATTAGAAATGTTTCGTTTTTCCTAATTTCAGAGGAACGGCAGTTTAGTGGCATAAAACTTTAAAGCACCCACGACTTCCACAAATAGAGCAGGTGGCAATCTACCGACCAGCTGTTACTTGTATCGGAGTTACGATCGATAGCAAATAGGGGAACGTGTTCGAGAATCAATCTACCGTGAAGTTAATCGAGCGTATTATTCGTTGACGAATTAAATTTATTCGATTACAAATGTCACTCACAAAATTTGTCAAAAACATTTGTAAAGGTTTCGATGTTGCACAATTGCCGTTAAATTGCCCTTTACACACTCTTCACGACTTTATAATTATTGTGGGAGACGTTATTTAACTTCATTATCCAATTTATCACAGCCTGTTTTAGTTTAAAGAGATTTTTGATTTAATTTCAATATTGTTAAGCAGCAAATAAAAAGTAGTTATAACCTAGCGGTTTCAAATTTAATACTGCATTCCACAGGTCTGGGTTCAAATCCTAGCACGAAATCACCTCTTGACTTTACAAAGTTAAGTGCGGTTTATAACTCAATGGTTTAAATATCACTCGCTATAAGTGTAAAGGAAACCATCGTGAGGATACATACCTGCTCACCTTAGAATATGTGTATGAAATCTGCCAATTCTTACTACGCCAGCGCGGTAGACTTTAGCCTGAAAACCTTCTCACTTTCAGAGGAGACCCAAAGAACCCAAGGTCCAAAAAAATAAACCAGGCGGCAACGTTTGCCAGACCTGTAAATGATATGTCCTTCATATAACAAATTCTTGTTATTTTTTATGCAAATAGGATGTTTCAGTGAAAGTCCAATCACAATAAAGGCTTTGTAATTAGGTGTGTTTTACTTTATTCCGATGAAAAGTGAAACTTTGTTGGACATCGGGGCAATTGGTTTTTGTATAATTCGCCAATGACAACATAATATGTCAAACACCAAATCAAGTTAACGCCAATATCATTGCGTTATAATTATTTAAATTTATGATTGTCGAGTCGGTGTATTACAAATTCGTAAGTGCAACCGATATACACCTAAAAGTTACTTACCTAGACATCTATCTAAAAGGAAATTTCGCAATTTTGTAGGTGGGCTGCGAAACGATACACGTAATTAGTGCTGTAAATTAGGTTGTAAATGATTACCTTTATTGGGGTGTTATTGCGAGACCTACGTCGAGATACAAATTTTAAGCGGACTGATTATACCGCGTCTTATCTGCATGCACCCTTATTATTATGGATTTAGAATTGCCGGTCGATACAATAATGTATAATTGTAGGACAGTGAACGCATTGTGTCTTGGCCGTATTGTCTCGATCGTGATTAGATTACGGCATTTCTCTTAGAATACGTCACCGTCGAGATAGCGAACGAACGATTGTGCAATGATAATATTTCGTCAGCTTCGGCTTCATTGTTTTGTTCAGCTTTTCATTCGATATCGCTTTTCCTTGAATTCGATTCGTTCATTGTTGCGAATAGAATAATGAAAATGAAAACAGTAGTTAAACAAAAGGCTTAAGAATTTTTATGAACAAATATATTATATCATTCAATAAATCGCCTTGATAAATCTATCATACTTTAAGTTCCTTTATTCGGTATTCATTTGATTATTACTATTTATTATTATACCATCACGCCATGTCCCTAACAGGGTAGGTAGGGCGCACCGGTTACCAAATATCTCTGTCTTTACAAACCTGACGTGCTTCGTCTACATTGATCACTCTATTACTTTATTTCTTATTCCTTTGATATGTTTGAAATAATATAATCAGTGTTGTGTAAAACGCTCAGGTGAAACTCGAAAGGCCGGGATAAGCCCGAGTGGAGTACAATATGCTCGTTTGTTTATAATTTCGAAAGTACGCGGATCTGTCACCATAAATTGCGAATATAATAGACGCATCCACGCGTACGGCCGCCGTCTGTTTGTCTTGTACAGGAAGAGCTGCGTGAGAACAGTATGTAATTATTTCATTTTCCTTGCCCTATGTTTTCGTTTCCGCGTTCACTACAAGTTCTATCTATTCCGAGTATGTTGTTGGGATACGTGTTCATTGTACATACTATTTCTGATGTATATTGTTAGGATACGTGTAAATTGTACTATTGCGGATACGTGTTCATTGTACATACTATTTCTGATGTATTTTGTTAGGATACGTGTACATTGTACTATTTCTGATGTATGTTGTTAGGATACGTGTAAATTGTACTATTGCGGATACGTGTTCATTGTACTATGGCTGATATAAAAATAGTCAAATATCGATCCATCGAACGTTATTGACATTGTACTTTTCGATATTGTTATGACACGTTTTATTTCACCGACAACAATGGACTGATTCAAATTGAAATGTTCTCTTCAATCTATTATAACGAACAATTATGATGTTGGTTGAAGGTCAATATTATATCACATTGTTCCAAGTCATCGGTTACTTTCATTTTTGTATTTGTAATAAGTAAATGTCGTCTGTCAAATGGATATTGTTTGATGTATATTTTCTAAATATCTGCTCGGAATACGATTCGTACTGTTGAAGACATACATCACTATTTATTCTTTCAGCGCTAAAATATGAATTTATTTTAAATACCATTACATCGAATATTATTATTACTGAATCTAATCTCAATGAGTTGAAATCTCAGCAGTTGAACGTGTAAAACGTTATCTTACCGTGTTTATCGCCGGATACATAAACCCTAATGTACTCAATTAGATTTTGGTCTAATTCATATGCTCAAATACGGCGAGTTTTAAATATTTTACTTATAATATATACATAACATCACGCCAGGTCCCTGACGGGGTAGGCAGAAAGCAATAATAATAAATAATCACTACATAGTATAAAACAAAGTCGCTTTCTTTGCCCTATATCCTTATGTATGCTTAAATCATTAAAACTACGCAACGGATTTTGATGCGGTTTTTTTAATAGATAGAGTGATTCAAGAGGA
>DWUN01003814.1:0-11546 GCA_018249975.1 Passova gellias
GAATAGGTGGTGAGCCTATTGCCATGCACCGGGCACACATCCAGACTCCGAGTCACTACTAGAAATTCTAAATTAGACAAAATCCAACAGTACCCAACCCGGGATTCTAACCCAGGACCTCCCGATCGGCAGTCAAATAAAAACATTTAACACATAATTAATTTAAAGACATTCAAATGACTAAATTGCCTATTAAAGAGAAAAAATGTAGAGCAATAATTTTGACTAATTCTAAAAGCGATTTTAAAATACAAATAATTTGTTATTTAGGATGATTTTTGAAATAAAAGACAAATAATTTTATATGCATTTAATTAAAATAAAAAAAAAAACATTGATACAGTTGAATAATACGCAGTCGGTTATATAAGAAGCTACTACTTAAAGCGGCGCTGATGACACCACAAACATCGCCCGGTTGCTCCTTCATAGGAACTAATAAGAAAATATTACCGTCATTGAGTGTATATATGTACCTTATAATGAGTATATTTGAATTTGTATAAACATAGAATCTCTTTTAAAATAGAACCACAGAAGGAAATAGAAAAGTCTATGCATCATCCACGCAAATACTCTAGACTAAGCGTAATCATAATTGACAGAATTTCAAAGAACTCACAAAATTGGTGGTAATGTTCTATTTTCAAATTTCATGATATCTATACATAATAATAAAACTGTAGAAGAGTTCAATTCCGTACATTGAATAAAACCTAAAAAAAATACGCCTAAGGGTTTTCATACAAGTGACACAAGCCAATAAAAATCATTTAAAATTTTTGTCTGTCTGTCTGTTGTCCGGGTTTGACGCAAAAACTACTGAACGGATTTTGATGAGACTTCTTTTGTTATATAGCTATTAGTCCTCGGCAACATATAGGCTATAATTTATTTTGAAATACTCCGAATGTTGTCCAAAGTCGCTATGCCACGCGGAAGAAGTCGCGGGCAAACGCTAGTATTTACTAAAAGTATAACATTGTCGTGTCACCATTCCGTTAGCGAGCGAAGCTTTGAAACTAAAACTAACTATTAACTAAAGTAACATCGTTATAATCCAAACGATATTCGTTCTTTGGCTTCATACAGTTTGAACTTACCTTAACATATATCGAACTGATTCGTCGTATCTTTGTAAAATGCCTGGTGTTACTTGAAACAACGCGCTTCACGGGACTAATTTCCCCAAAAAACTCGTAAATCACTATGGGGTTATGAACTAAAATCCAAAAACAGAAAACAGAATACCTATATACCCGCAGACGTTGACAGATTTTAGAACTTTGACTCTTAATTAAAACTCCCATTAAATGGTCTTTTGTAAACTAAGAGTTCAATGAAATAGTCTAAATATAATAGCATAGACAAGAATAGAATATTCTGTTTCCTTCTCAAGTGGACTCTAATTAATATCAAATTTATATCCATAGTCAATGTATCGTATGTTATTATACCCAGGAGACATATCTTGCAATACGCTATCGAGTTTTTTAAAAATTGAGAACCATTTGGCTTTTCAAAAGAAAACAAAAATTAATTAAATATTTTTGATAAAAACAAGTGACAATCAAAATAAAAATATGCTCCAATTTATATGTTTTTAACATAGTTTATTTGAAGCCTGGCTTCTGTGTAGGTCAGTAGCAAGTTGGTTTTAGGCGATGTCCTTTTGACATTTAACCGCCAATGCGATGGTAAATACCATTTTCTTTTTTTGGAACTCTGTCGGCACAATAAAGAACAAACACATATTTTTTATAAAAAAAAACGCATTGGTTAGTCTTTTCGTCTTATCATATTATGTCAGTTTTATTACACTTAATTTTACACTAGGACACAATATTCATAAACGTTTTCTAACCAACAATTTGTGCCTTCAATAAAACATTAAATATACCAACATTCCTTTATAAGGACAGTTTCATACTTTTCTTGTCTACAAGTAACTTTGAACTAAATATCAAATTTTACTTTTAAAGGAACACCACACAGCCTATAATAAAATCATTACGGAACAAACTACGTAACAAACTAATTTCACTTTTATAATTAAATTGATTACTAACTACATAAACTTTTAAAATAAGAGATTATCTATGAAATAAATGTGGATATAGAAATTATATAGGAAAAGATACAAGTACAGTTGCGTGCAAAAAGATTATAAAATTGGCTTTAATAATTACACTTTTGCACAGCAGTGTACATACTTCAATGTGTTGAATCTAAGCGTATGTAATCTATACTAATAATATAAAGCTGAAGAGTTTGTTTGTTTGTTTAATTGTTTGATTGTTTGAACGCGCTAATCTCAGGAAATATTTGTCCGATTTGAAAAATTCTTTCAGTGTAATTTATCGAGGAAGGCTCTAGGCTATATAACATCACGCTAAGATGAATAGGAGAGGAGCAGCAATAAAAAATAATTTATATGGCAGAACAAGCTTTGCCAGGTCAGCTAGTGTGATATAAAAATAATACTAGGTTTGCATCTAATCCTAAAAGACATTATAGAAATAAAACTTAATGTTAACAAAGTATATTTTAATGTAATAATTACTAATTGTGATCAAACTTAAACGAAAAAGCTTTTCCGAGCTCAACTGGTAACGGTTATTAGGTAGACGTAGGATTCAATTACATTGAAAACTTTGTTATCAATTAATCTATAGATATATGAATTGAAAATAATTTTGATATGTTAAATGCAAAATTGAGCTTAAAAGCAAGGAAGGCAGCGAGCACAATGTTATGTTTTTTTGTATTTATTTTTTAATTCAAATGCCACATCTTTCTTATCTTATCTTCTGATCGAATATAATAAGACATGTATCTACATATGAACGAATTATTATACGGAAAAAGAACAAGATGTATTTGCGTTGTTAGATTTTTTCTATCTTTTTATATCCGTATTATCCGTATCTTTCTTTTTATGGCCAATTTTCATAATAATCATTCCAGTTGTAACACCTTAAAAATAACACAATGTTCCATGGTTTTGTGAGACTATTTTAACATTGTTCACTGGGCAAGCAGCGTCTCTAACACGTATGTTAATAGCTTCTAGACTTTTCAATATTTTTTCTTGACAATGACTTAAAAAATCAAACCACATTAGCAGAATAATACTCATATTGGATCAACCTATTGTTTAGCCCATATTGGATGAACACAATGTTTAATTTATATTGGATAAATCCAAACTCGTTTGAGGGTTGGCGATGTACACAGGCGATAAAACAAAATTAATTCTTGCTTGTGACGTTGCAATATTCTGATTATTTATCTGTGTTACATAAGAAATGAGAAAACACTCGCATTGTAATTATATTTTGTAAGAATTAAATTTACCCATTTCGTTATTTACCATTACCATACCATGCTGGTTACCATATTCTCCGCTGTTTTAGGCATCAGTAAGTCCGTTCACATGTGCGTTTGAAGTGTTATACACCACGCATGTTTCAGTGACAAAGAATCATTTCTATAATAGAGGTGTGTGTACTAGAACATTCCAGAAGGGCGTTCTGGAAAATTCTAGAGAGTTCTAGAAGGCGATTTAGGTGTTCAGGCTAACGTCCCGTCCGCGGTGCAACATGTAGTGCGACACGTTCTCGTAGGTGAGGAAGGTGATCATGGTGGCGGGCACAACGCGCACGAGGCTCGGCTTCAGCCCCTTGTAAAATCCGCGCCACCCCTCGTGCCTGCAAACAACGGGGCAACCATGTTTTATTCGCATCGGGAACGTACGCTAACGAAACGATCAACTTACCGTGTGCGTATAATTGGGTCCGTAAATTGTTTTATTTTTTTTTAATAGTTTTGCTCAGGTGTGCAATGTTAAGTTAAGTTAGGTCGCTTGAAGGTCATTGAAACAAAACCACAGTAACTTTGCAACTATAAGGATTCATAACATAAACAACTGTGGGATCTCAAGTATAATACTTATTATATGTAGTTACTAACACGATACTAAAACACAAACTTTTTTAGGTTTTTTCTGTCTGTCTGTCTGTCTGTCTGTTTGTGCGGGCTAATCTCTGTAACGGCTGAACCGATTTTAATGTGACCTTTGCCGGAACACAGGTGAGGTTATAGGGCAGCAGATAGGCTACGTTTCATCCGAAAATTACCACGGGATCGGGATTAACGCGGATAAAACCGCCGGGCGCAGCTAGTGTAAAATAAAGAGGCCAGTGTCAATTTGCTATCATTTATTGATTACACAAATTGAATAGGCGAGACGAAACAGTGGAAATCTAGCAATAATATAAAAATATATATATATACGTATATAATATGTCTTCTTAGTAATAAAATCGTGGCCAGCCACCGAACGAGACATAGTAAGACTAAGAACATTATTTTGCAACAATTTAACTAACATTGCGCCTCCATACATCGCCGTCGTCACAATTTATTTGGTGCAATTTTCATACATACACTCGATTCACACATGTCAATAAGGTCCTGAGGGTCACATTGCTTCACAAACAAATGTCAATCCAATATTCAGTACAAATACGGTCCATTTTTGTATGAAACGAGCGAATCGATCACTTTCTATCATTCAATGTTTTTTTGAGTTCCTTCTCATCGATTTGTGAACGGTCAAATTTGACATTGCTGCGTACAATTTTTTTTTTTTGCAATGAATACAGACGATTTTCTACATTATTGCGTGCGCGCTAAGATCTACAATAAGTTAACTACGCAATTACTGATATGCGTGAACCGATCCTAGCCGTCAACTAATTATAAAACTTAACATCGATTTTTTTATTCTCACTAAACCAATCCTACTTAATTACCAAGTTTCTAGATTGAGCTATGAAATTCTTGGAAGAAGAGTGGGCAGAGTCGAACGGCTTGCATACTTAGTAATAAAAAGTCGAAAAATTTCCAAAACTAAAGCCCATACCGTCGATATAGAATGTTAACTGAACCAATAGAAAATATTGCATTAATATTTTATCGTATTGAAATATTACTAAGCGTACACAGTGCCGTTAAAAGTTACGAACAATTGGATAATAACTTTAAAAGGGATAATTCAATGTAGGCGGGGGCTACAGCTAATATCAAGCCATTAAGATAGAGAAGCTTCAAACTCGCGCTATAAAAATACAACAATGGAAAAGACACTTTAATGCACTACGATTTAAAGTCGAGTTTTTATTAAGATACGAAAAAATTTTTTTTTTTATTTAAGGCGAAGCTGAAACGTTTCTATCTCACTTAAAGAACCTAACGTCGTCTCACCACACATGTAACGTTCTCTTGGGGGACAAAAAAAATAAAACATGTCTTTAACTCAACATAGTAGGTATCGGACGTCGTTTCGATATTATCTAAGTACTATTATCACATTCAAAAAAATTAAAAACTAAATTGTGCTACGCATGGCAACATTCACAGCGCGCGTGTTGCCAGCTCCGCGAACTTCACTAACGATCTGATGGGAAATGTAACACTACTATTCACAGGAGATTACACAGTACGGCGGAATCAGTACAAGAAAATATATAACCATACACTAAAAACACAACATATGTCGTGAGACAGGCCATAACGTACAGATAATATAAAAAAAAATATTTATTTACTAAAAAAAAGTACACAAAACATTTCTCGTATATAAAGTTAATACAGGTTGTTTTTATTAAACCATGATTTTTTTTAATGATTCTAATACACACATATTATGATTACTTAATAACCGACCGTTTAAGGAATATAATAATATTAAAACCTGTCACAAATACCTGCATTAATTTAAATAAAATCTTAAAAAAAAAATCCACAACGTCTTCTGCTATGTTATGTCAAATTAATGAATTAGAAATGTCTTATACAAAGGAAAACAGCACAAATCCGTTATTTATATAAAGTTGTCAAAAAAGGTCAAACATTAGTCAAATCGCTATTCTCTTTGTACAATTAAAAATTATATAGAAACATATACGTAAATTCACAATCTACAAAATGCACTTTCTATACAATATAATAAACTAGATATAATAAGTTAGACAAAAATGTAATATAATAGAATAAAATAAAATAGAAAGCAAAACACAATCTATTTCCCTGTCAACAAATACTTACCACGACGAAATGTCACTGCGAAACGTCACCGAAAATCACCCTGTGGCTGACAGATGTCAAATTAGCAAAGTACAGATTATAAAAAAAAAAACATGTCAAAAACTTCTCATTAATGGCGACGATCGCGCCGTCACTGTCAAACGTTTAATACAAAATTTATTGAATAGAAATTGCGTTACGATTAAGATACAATAAATAATACAATACAATACAATACAATACAATAGTGGTGGTACGAGTTTCCCATCAGATATAAATTAACAAACAACCCGCAATCGGTAGGCGCGGTATGCCGATAGACTATTGCCTCGCGTCCCACACACACATATCGTCCCGTTCGTCAACTGTATACGCGTATCTGTGTGTGTGTGTGATGTTCCATACATTGATGTGCGCGTTCGATATTCGAATTGAGCGAATACGTAACAAAACGACGCGTGCGCAGGACGCGAACCGATCGCTCCCGACCGACACCTATCACCGAGCCGCGTCGGTCAGTCGTTGTTCGTGAACTTCTCCCATATGAGCATGACGAGGCATATGTTGGGCGTTACGTGCAGTAGGTACGGCGTGAGGCCCTTGTAGAAGCCGCGGAACCTTTCGTACCTCCACGTGTCGGCGACGCAGTGCCACGCGCCGCGGTACGAGCGGTGCTGGTCCTGCAGCCGCGCGCGCACCACCTGGTACGGGTACGTGGCGCCCGCCGCGATCAGCTTCGATATCGCCGCGAACGTGAGGTACTCCATCGACGTCTGCAACGACAACGTTACAACGTAACAGCACGCCTGTAATCCCCGAAGGGGTAGGCAGAGGAGCGTGTAGTACACCCCCACATTTCACCGGTTACGTTTAAGTCCCAAATGGAATAGGCGGTGAGCCTATTGCCATGCACCGGGCACACATCCAGACTCAGAGTCACTACTGGAAATTCTAAATTAGAAAAATCAGGACCTCCCGATCGGCAGTCGCGCTAGCAACTGCAACTGCAACTGCACTAGCAACCGCACGACCAACGAGGCAGTCAAAATTACGTTAATGTTAACAACGTTACAATAATTATTATTGTACATGCGAAAGAAACTTGATCGGAACCTCCGCGATTTACCATTCGTTTTAGTGTATACCAAACTATTACTTGTCTGTTTTATCATACATTTCATTAAACATAAAACTGTTACTTCTATGTTTTACCAAACATTTCATTAAAAATACAATTGTTACTTCTACGTTTTACCAAATATTTCATTAAAGATAAAACTGTTATTTCTGTTTTAACAAAAATCGCATTACAGACAAAACCACTACTTCCATGTTTTACCATAAATATTTCTGGATACTAAATGGCTACTAGGTTTTACCACTTCATTTATACATACTAAACCACTACTTCTATGTGTTACCATTAGTTTTATTGAATAATGAACGACTATTACGTTTTACCACACAAATTGTACACACTAAACCGCTACTTCTACGTTTTACCATTCATGCCATTACACGGTAACAACATGTTACTCACCAGCTTGATGTCGATGGGCAGGTTCCGGTACTGGTTGTACCTGTTCTTCATCTCCTCGTATGTCATGAACTGTAACGCGCCGTGCGACACGCCGAACATGCCCGGCACGAAACCCTGCAAAAATCACACAGAACATGTCACATCGATATCATTTTTGGGTATGCAGATAGTTGAAGGACTGAACAGTGACATAGGCTAGTCTTTTTCGCGGGAAAATATCGAATTTACACGGGAAAGCACGTTTTAATCAATCAAATAAGCACCACAGATGGCGTTACTGGCGCGATGCTGGTATGACGCGTGAACAACAGCCGGTAACAGCTATTTGTTAAAACATAAACACACAATAATTAATAAAGGCACCAAATCACACAATAATTTGAATGGAAACATTGGTGTACATAATGATAATAAAAGGGCGTGCCCTCAATATGCTAATTAACACAAATAACAAGCGGATACATTTACTGGCATTGTACGAATAATAGTTGTATTTACATGAAAAATATATGTCTACACATGTATTTAGAATTTATGTTATTTTTTTTTTAACTCGGTGCTTTCTGCCTACCCCGTTCGGGACCTGGCGTGATGTTATGTATGTATGTTTTATTTTTATTTCTTTTATGAATTCGTAATTCACTTTCGCAATTTGTGTCCTTTTATGTTTGTATACGAACATCTGAATCCTTATCAAAAGAATATTTTCTACGCACATAGAACCTCGTAAGCGGGAAAAGGTAAGTTCTAACAATAAGCACGCCTTTCTGAATCAGCATATTACACAACAATATCGCACATTTTTTGTGAGTACAAACAAGAATTCATTATGTTTGGCGTTAATAGCGTTAGCGTTAGCCCAACCCAATTAGCGATCGTTGTCCCAATAATGGGCACGATAGTAGGGCGATAGTTCGGACCGTTGCACATTTCAGATATCCATTAGACTTTGATCCGAACATCGTTCATGTGTTCTAAAATGATCTATACATAATGTGCATGTCAAAGAATCGCTTTCCCTAACGATAGTTGGAACAAAATCTCGTTACTTAGTTCGGTTGTTTGCGAGTAATTTCTTACAACAATGTCACTAATTCATAAACAGCATAAATCGCTAGCAATCGCATCGCTGTAAAATGATCTATAATACATATTGCCGATGTCAAAGTCAAATTGCATTCTCTAAAGATAGAAAAGAAAACTTTGTTTCTTAGATCCGCTGTTTGCGACAGCGGATCTAACAATTAATTTCTAACAATGTCACGGATTCATCAACAGCATAAAATATATACAGCCACGAAAACCCTAATCCAGCCTGAAGCAAAAGGTACATACAGCCTTCACAATATAAACAGAGTTTACAAATGTATTAGATAAATCTAGAACCATTATCGTTTAAACAACCTACAAATTTGGAAGGAATCCCTATTGTCACTTTCTCGCATCTCGAGTGTTGTTAGCTAATAAAAAATCATGATATCCCATTCAATTGGTTACCCTAATGGCGTTATCTATGTCATAATCCGCACACAGTCGAGATTTATCTCGCCGAGCAAATACTCAAATGCACACACTTAACTTTACGAGCGAAAAAACGCCTTCCAAAAATATTATATCACACTAAGGTCAGATAAGGTTACGTCGGGTGACATTTTTAAATATAGCATTACCTATCGAGTCATTTGTTATGCCTATTTTGTATGTATAAACAAAATCAAGGCTAAATGCAGATATTACAAACTCTTTTGTGCATGTGTTTTAATATAATTTTATCTCGGAAAATCGGACCACCGATGATCCAAAATGGACGACGAGAGCAATGTACATAACGTGGGAAAGGCAAATTCGGAGATAGCGTTAACATTTATAGTTATTTTAGTTATAGTTAGTACCCACAGTTTAAGTACAAACACAACAATACATAGCATACAGATGGCTAAAAAGTAGCGAAGACTAACAGATAATCCTTAAATAGATGTTCCATATTTCGATACTAGCTGACTTGGTAAACGTTGTTCTGCCATATAAATTATTTTTTATTGCTGCTCCTCCCCTATTCATCTTAGCGAGATGTTATATAGCCTAGAACCTTCCTCGATAAATGAGCTATCTAACACTGAGAGAATTTTTCAAATAGGACCAATATTTCCTGAGATTAGCGCATTCAAACAATCAAACAAACTCTTCAGCTTTATATTATTAGTATAGATTAACATTACAAATACGACAGCCGCTTTGTGTGTATGTATGTTTGTTGCGCTCTCACGGCCAGACCGCTGGGCTGATTGCGATGAAACTTAATGAGTGGACAGTTCGAAACCTGAGGAAGAACATAGGCTACAGTTTTTTGTTACAAAATCTAGCCGCTATTAATTTTGCCGACGATATCATAAGCAGCTGACATCATAGCACAGCTGCTGACATTGTCGTCGAGCGCAGAGATAATACATTGAATACTATCACCTTTGCGATTAATAAATCAATATGACAGTGTTTCTAATCGCTTATTTTATCGCGCGTTTTAGGATTTAACGGCATTGATAGATTTATCAATCGCGTACACGATAAGGGTAACAGTTCGGCGGTACACAACTGTCAGGATGGCGTTTCTAAATTTAGAGCAGAAACATAAAATGAAGATTTCACAATAATATAGTGTTTGAATTATATCACAACTGTTAAGAGCGAAAGGTTGACGTTGAATGTGACTATGAGATCGGGTAATAGACAACATCGGTACATTATTGTTTGAAAAAACCACATCCTTCAAGCTAGAAACAGAAAAAACAGTCAAATCGCAAATAACCCACAAGCCTCAGTGCTAAGTCAACCGCAGTATTTACTGACGCTTAAAATTATTTCCGAACTGTACTGTTGTGCTTTTTACTTAATAGTACATATCTATGTGATGTTTACAAATCTGTTTATTCAACACGTTCCAATGATTATAAACATTGATTCGTTACGCGCCGTTTTCCATATAAGCGACGTCAGTAGATGACGCTCTAGAAACATCTACAAGCGTCTCCGTTTTGTTCATTCAGGACGTACATCCGTGTGTTTTCACGCAGTTATTTCATAAAAGCATTAACATAATACAGCTTAAATCGAGGACAATATTAAATATAAAAATTACCTACTCAAAATCACTAAGAAATTATTTTAAGCTTTAATACTGTCGTAATAAAAAATCGCGTGGAAATGTTAACAATTATCTATAAACTTTATAATCTGTGCTAAATAAGATGGGTGACAGATACGTTGATACTCTTAATAATTGGGATGTCACATCTAATATACACGTGGTACGGCATCCATAGACTTCAGAAAGACACCAAATTGCTTTATTCACAGCTATTGCATATAAATAGTTATAAATGTTAGTCAGTATTGACGAGAGTTCCTACATATACCAATAAAAAATAATCCAGAAAATTTTGTTTTCCAATAAAAATTTGAATATCAATGCATTCATTGTTCACCGAACACTATTCGTACATCAAACAAATCTTTCAAAAACAGAATAGAACAAAAACAAAGTATAATTATAATTAGTCTGCACACCGCGATTGTTGCCCGTTTTAAGAACAAAAAATTACTAATACTAGCAATCAAACAAAACAAAACAAAACAGGAACGTCAGTTTGAGTACGTTTTAATGTCGGCGGTGTCGTTGTAAATCTGTATGGCCGCAGACGAGCTGGTGTACGTCACGACAACAATAAAATTCTACGAAAGCAACAGAACAAACAAGCGGCAAGCAATAACGTGAGCGTCTCAAATAACAGACACGACGAACATCATCTATATATATATATATATATATATATATATTTCTTGCGTGCGTGTGTATGTCACTGAACTCCTCCTAAACGACTGCACAGATTTTGATGAAATTTTTTGGATATATTCAAAG
>DWUN01003815.1:0-11546 GCA_018249975.1 Passova gellias
CCTTCCTCTTGAATTACTCTATTCATTAAAAAAAACCACATCAAAATCCGTTGCGTAGTTTTAAAGATTTAAGGGAAGAAGCGGACATGACAGACATGACATGACAGAGAAAGCGACTTTGTTTTATACTATGTAAGAAGATGAGAAAATAGGATAAATTATATCCTGAAATTCCCACGGGATCTAAAGCTCCGTGTGTAATACCGCGAGGCACAACTCGTTTAATATAAAATAATACAGTTTCAAGAACTTTACTGTATTATTATCAAATGGAAAATTCACTTACATGATCGTGAATCAAAACTTTCAACTGTATACTCTGTATAGGTCTGTGATTTCTGACTATCCAACACAGCACCCTGGGCCTTCAGTGAGTATGGCAACTCAAATACATAAGAAGGAAAGTACGGGTATGGCTGGGGTGAGCCAAATGGCTCTCTACTTGGTTTTGGCAGCATGTCATCGAGAAGGCCAAATGAGAAGGGGTTCTGTAAAGAATCCAAACACAAATTCATTAGCATTTCATGGATATAAATAGTGTATTGCACCGATGAAGCCTAATACATGAATCAGAAGTGTTCTGTTAAAGTAAGCAATGCAAAATAACAGGTAACAAATTTTATGTTCCATGCTTCATTCAGTTAGGTAATACAAATTAAATCTTATCATATCTTAAGGTTGGCAGACCCTAACCTTCTGTAAAATTGCTTCTTAAGTTGACCTAAAAGAACATAATTAGCAACTGCTTTATTATTAAATCTTATGCTGCAACATTTTAAGAACATTGTTTATGTAAGTCAGTAAAGTAATATGTTATAAGGTGAAATAAAATTCATAACGCAACTATAAAATTAGGGCTACGATATAATATTAACTTCGTGTAAAAAGCCCTAAAATATCCGAACACTTTGTTACATACCTGAAACAAATGATCAGACAAATCAGCCTTAGCCGAGTCGCATAAAGCTATCAAGAGTCTCAAAGTATCAAACACACAATCTTTCATATCCCCGAAATCCATTTTGCGAAATTGGCTAATAGCATTTTTAAGATCCATAAACCTCTTGTATTCAGCTACATTTCTGACACTCTTTAGTGAAACAAAGTGATACGAAAGTAAGTTTTTAATAGGGTCCCCACTAGAACAGGGTATTTCTGTCTTGGACTTTCTTAAAATGATTTCGTAGGCATGCGATCTCATTTTAGCCGACAATACTTTTTGAGAAACCTTGCTGTGAGAGCATTTTGACGCCGTTTTATTACAGAGCGCCGTGACGAGTTCGTACACTCCAACATCTTTTTCATTATACATCGACATATTTCATATTAACTGTAATACAATTAGAGAGAAAAATGTCTAAACTTAACAAGCAATACAATACAATACAATAACACAATTAAATAATAGGCAATAGGCAACAAAACTGACATTGACATATCACATATTGATATGATCAGAGGGGCTTAAACTGCTTTAGACAGTGATGTTTATATATAGATATGTAACGTATTGTATTTAATTTTTTGACTTGGCGATTGTTTATTTCAGTTTAATTATGTTTGCAAGTATAATTTTACATGTTACATAAAAAAATACCAAACTTTTTTAAAAGTGCAGACTGCTAAGAGCTGCTAAAAGAATATCCGTGGTACTAATGACTATACTTCTTGTGTAGTTTTTTAGATGGATAATAAATTACGCACACTCAGAAATCTCTTCTAAATATTAATATAACCTTCAAACTTTTGTATCAAATTTGTACCATTAAGAGGCTGAATGGTGATAAAATCTCGTACCAACTGATTATATCAACTAAAAAAACTAAAATATAACCTATAACATCAAAGTAACTACTGTAAAATCTATAATAACTCTTAATGGTTCATTTTTAATTGTATTAGATAAATAATGTTAAAAAATTTTTAGGCAAAAAGTTTTTGTACAAAAATGAATCAAGCGGATGTGACGAAGCTTGTTTCAAAGCTGCGTATCAAGGTACCAGAAAAGCCTCGCAGACTAAGAAACCAACAAGGACCTGAAGGAAGATTGAACAAGTTACGTAAAACTGTCACTGGTTTAGTAAAGTATGAAAGAATTGAAGTTAATTTTAACAGAGGAGACGAAGCGCGACAATATGCTGAAAGGGTAAGCTATTGTAATTTTCTATAGTATATTAAAAAAAATGTTTGTATCTTGCTTAACAAACTATGACTCGTTCTTAACTTTTGAAATACTTCCAGCTTATATCGGAAGCCATTGCTCATGGAGACTGCCACAAACCGACAATGGACATGGCAGATTTCTGGTTACTGGAAAAGGAATTAGTGCATAAATTATTTAAAGTCCTCGCTCCGAGGTTTGAGAACAGTAACACAGCATTCACAAGAATGTATAAAGCACCGAAACCCCAGTATGGACGTTATACAGATAATGCTGTATTAGAACTTAGAGGTAACCCATATCCATCGTTATTAAACAAACAAAGGAACAACCGACAACTTATTCAAAATGTTCTCCTGGACGCAGCTAAATATGATTACAGACAAGCTAAATATGCAGAAATAGCAGAAAAAATGGGGAAAACTGAACCAGAAGTAGATAAAGATGTAGGCAAAAGTGCAAAAACACAAACTGAGGCACATACAGCATGATGTGTTATTTTAATTGTATTTAGTATTAGAAAACTCACAGACTACTGTTAATTGAATAAAGCCATAAATTAAATTGTTATATTTTATTATTATACAGGCCTGTCTACTAAAATATAAAATAACATTTACGATATCTACAGTCCATTACCCTTTTCATCATTTTCATACATTCAAAAATTTTAATTGAGTTTTTTCGAGATAAAAGATGAAGAGTGACCAATATAAATTGCGACATGTGAGCGTATGTGTAGGTGTTTTGTTTTTGGGTTATTACTAGTTCTTTACAACATCCAGGTAAAAACCTACATGGAATAATGCTCCCACCTTGACATGAGAGTTCTATAACAGCAATTTGGTTATTTGCTATACCTATCCTAGACAGCACCTCATGTACCACCTGATGATCTCGTTATCAATAGCAATTCTATTAAACAACAATATTTAAAATGACAAGTATGTTTGGTTTGCTCTAAGTAAACAAGTGCTCTACAATGGTAGAGAGGCTAGGTATGAATATGAATAGTAGATTCATAAATCACACATGAATGATACTCAAAGCTATGACCAATGGTCGACAACGTAACTGAATATGAACCAATGGCGCAAGAGGTCACGGGATTACCTGTAGCCCCACCCATCACCACCAAACAGATAGATAAAACACACTACCTAGGAACATCACTTTGACATGAGACATGATTGTGTGGGATTTTTACCAAATTTCTAGTTCAGATTTTCTATTAACTAATTCGACAAAAGCTTTAAACACACGGCAATAGTTTCGATGTCATGGAAAATAATCGATCCTAAAAAAGCCTTAATTTTTAGTTTTTCATTTGTATTGGTCGTTTCGATCATCCATATTCAATAAATCGCTAATATGCGCTGTTCTGACGTTTCACTGTGGAGGTTATAGAAAAAAAAATTTACATTCCATAATGATTTTTTGTGTATGATGTGCATTATTAACTTTGCATAATTATTAAACCATCGATAATCTAATAAAAATCGATAGTTACATAATTTTTTTTAAATTTTACATCCCTATGTATGCAATATGTCAATTTCAATTTCTAGTCTAAAACTTCAAAGGTAATTAAATTCAGT
Organism: Passova gellias; assembly: GCA_018249975.1. Classification (NCBI taxonomy): domain Eukaryota; kingdom Metazoa; phylum Arthropoda; class Insecta; order Lepidoptera; family Hesperiidae; genus Passova; species Passova gellias. The sequence goes on from DWUN01003815.1 coordinate 3,760, forward strand.
ACGGTTTTGTTTGAATGTGACTTTAAGAACTATATTAATTTATTTCTTTACTATTTTTGCGGTGTCTAAGTCAAGTATTTATTATTTTGTAATGACGTATTTTACATTTTGTTTCTATTAGTTTTCAGATCAATAGATAACCCTAAAAGGAATATACTTTCAAATTAAATTTCTTTGTTTATTATTGAATTCTATTTATAATACGTACAAATAACACAAATCCTGTACTTTCACAATATAGCTACCTAACTAATAATTTATTTTTGAGTGTAGGGTTCCATATCATCAACGTAACGTTATCTTGACTCCATTGAAGGTTGTAATCTAGTTTGTTGTGTTTTTAGATATTCATTTAATAACTAGGTACTTATGAAATATACAAATGGATGAATATATAATTCATATTTATGCATTCATAACCCATACTAGTAAGCTTACTAGTGTATAGACAATTCATACGACTCGCAAAAACATGTAATTTGTAAATTCTGTTTCTATGCATAAATTCTAGGAACTTTGATAAAATATATTACACATTTGTTTTTAGAAACATATATCCGACCCCATAATTATAATCGCGACGACTAGGTTATTATTATCAACACGATAACGTGTAAGTAGTGATGATACAATGAAATATTATCTAAAGACCTTATCGCCTGTACGTACGTTCGTTACTATTGCGTAATTACATATATCACATACCGCGAGAAGTAATCAAAATAATTTGTAAATTTAAAATGTGAAAGTGAATCGTAGCAGGAAGTTTTTCAAATATAATAAAATTACTTATTATCTTTATGAACGAATTGTTATTTAGCGATCAAAAGTTTCAATTATAATAATGGATAGCAGCGATGGAATTCCTAAAATGGTAGTTTTGGGATCTTGCGGCATTGATTTTTCCACGTATGTATTGCAAGTGTTATCTACTGCTTTAACTATTAATAAAACGATTAATGTTGAAATACATGTACATACTTAATTAAAGCATATTTTTATAAATTACCATCGACTCTGTCTTTGGTTTCACATGCTATGACATATCGTTGTATCGTTAAATTACCATGTTGTCGTGTCCATATTTCATAGTCAGTCATATTTAATTATAGATATTCGCCGAGGCTTCCGTTACCCGGAGAAACATTACACGGAACTAAATTTAGTACCGGTTATGGCGGAAAGGGTGCTAATCAATGCGTTGCAGCAGCTAAACTGGGTGGAAATACTACCATGATATGTAGAGTAGGGAATTTGCATTAAATAGATTTTGTGTAACAATTAGGTTGTTTAAGATATTCATATTTTTTTAATTTCATTGTAGTTGGGAGACGACCATTGGGGGAGGCAATATAGAGATTATTTTAAAGAACTTGGAGTAGATGTTACGTATGCAACAATAACACCGGGAGTCACTACTGGTATAGCCCAAATATCAGTTGCTGAAAGTGGCGAAAATCAAATAGTGTTCGTGGCTGGCGCCAATAATTTGCTTAGCATCTCGGATGTTCACGCAGCTGAACAAGTTATAAAGCATGCTAATATTATAATAGCGCAACTAGAAACACCTTACGAAACGTCATTGGAAGCATTTAAGATAGCTAGAGGTGTAAGTTGTATAGCAAGAATTTTACAAAACCATGTTTTTTGACAAAAACGATATTTATGACGATAATTTTAATTATGAGTTGTTTTACCATTTTACAGATAAAGCTGTTTAATGCTGCACCTGCTCGAAAAGACATTCAGGAAATATTACCTTACTGTTCTATACTTTGTGTTAATGAATCTGAGGCATCTTTACTTATTGACTATCCCGTCGATATCTCGTAAGTACAAATTAGCCATTCATAATTTCATTAACATAATTAAAAAAAAACGAAGTTGAGATCTATTCCATAAATATCATAATAAAATTTGTTTTTTTGTTTAGGAATATAGGAAAAGCATTAGAAACTCTATTAGAGAGTGGATGCGAGACAGTTATAATTACTCTTGGAGAGAATGGTGCTGCGTATATTACCAAAAAAGATAAGCAACCAATTCATGTACCTTGTGATTCTGTGGTCCCAGTGGACACGACAGTAAGCCTTAATAATTATTCTCAATTTTTAATTTACAATATTATGTTTACACTACAATAAAATAATGTTAACAAAATATTTAATTTCTACAGGGAGCTGGAGACGCTTTTGTTGGAGCACTGGCAACATTTTTAGTAAACGAAAATAAAAATCCATTGCACCAAATAATTGGTTCTGCATGTGAAATCGCCACAATTTCTGTAACAAAAGAAGGCACTCAAGCTAGTTATCCTTCAGAACATCCTGCTTTCAGCAAGTTATATAAATATACTGTTCTGTAAATATTATATTAAAGGGGATATCCAAAAAATTAAACGCGTAACCTTACAATTCTTTATTTTCTTTACTGTCTAAGCTATTAAATATAAACGAACAAATTTTTAATTTATAACATTATATCCATACATTAAAATAATAAGAACAGTTACTTCCAAACTTATATAGTTCTTATGTACCTACATAAACTTTCTCTAAAACGATGATGGCAGAAAGAATTTCTGTACGAAATTAAACATGTGTACTTAGCTATTTGTTAGTTCACTAAACATCATTTTATGAACATAGGTAAAATACAAAACACCATCGTTTATTTTAAAAAATGTTTAAATTTCTCACATTACAAGGATTCATTGTTCCTTCTAATTACATACCAGTAATATTATAATATAATAATATTATCGAAGAGGTGATCTAATCAAAATTTTTACTTTTATATTTTCAGTTACTTTATTGAACCTATTTAGACAATGTTGCCACCTAAGATAACAAGTTGCATCCCTTAATGTAATGTCATAAAATAATGTACTTATAAGAAACATAACAATAACAATTTGCGAATTAAAAAAAAAGCTAAGTAGAGCATGAATTTTGGTGACCAGACATCTTATATAAGCACATTCTACTATAGATATGATAAAACCAAATAAACGAACGCGCTCATCAAACAAATGTTTGTCTTAAGTGAGAATCGAACCCACGAACTCTGGCTTAGCAGTCAGGGTCTCTAAAACCATTACACCAAGAGGCCCGTCAATGGTTTTCTCTATTAAAATAAATTGAGAATTTATTTGTTTTTAGTGGCATATTGTTTCATTTTCAACCTGATGTCCTTAAGAATCAGATGTGTTTTAAAAATTCGTTATTGAACGAACCGGTATATTAAAATAACACGGGCTATAAATATTTAAGCCGCCAAGGCTTTATAATTACCGTAGACGTCATTTCAACGATTGAATTGGAAGTTGTCAAGAATGTCACTTTAATGTTACCAGTAATTTCACATTTATTACAAATAGCAACAATAATATTATGTTCTATTACCGATACTGTCAAATAAATAAAAAATTCGTGTACTTACAGGGCTGCCAACTTGGATGTTTTGCTTTCTTTGCAGGACAAAAACTTGCCATTATTCGAAGCCAAATATAAAACTATAATTTAATTCGCAATGCGGCTATTTAATTTTTCGTGCGAACGTTAGCGTAGGAACTGATATCAAAATTTGGATAATGAAAAATTAACTATTGTTGTTTTACTAATAGTATTGAATATAGCATTCTTTATAACCGGATTTTGCTAACTTGGCATACTGACACCGCAATAATTACTTTATTATTACTTGATGATTTACTTGAATAAATAAATCTGGAATAGATATTTGTCATTTGATTTTCAATTAAATTCCATTATTTCTGTAAAGTTGGAAAAATATATTTATTATTACGCATTATTTAAATTGGTTTAATTATAATAAATTTATAAATAATATGATATCCATATTTTAAAGATTGTTTAAATATTCAAGATATTTATATCTGGTAACATTTAATAACAGTGGGTGTGAAACAAATTAAATTATACCATTGGGTTTTCAAATTGTAATAGCCTTGGCCCATACACACTCAGCCAACGACAATCATTGTATTTTTCCATTGGTAAAAAATTAGAATGGCTTTACACTACTGGAGCCATAACATAAATTTATTTTTAAATGCCTAACACATGTATTCTTACACTATACGGCAACCCTGCACATTACATATCAGTAGCTAAGCAGAGGCTTAGAATTTCCAATCCAGGCATCATTACATTAATGACCTAACTACATGGTTATGTCTGTTACCATTTTTAATGGTATATAAACGGCGCAACGGTCTAGTGTACCTCTTGTCTGTAAGATGTGCCTCGTGCACTATACTGGTAAAGATTAAAATAAAACACTGAAAGACAACATTGCCATTGCCGTTGCAAGAATTATTGCCATTAAAAATGTGGACTTACCATTGTCTTAATATATCCTCCATAGTAAATTTCAGTACATTTACTAGAAACATAGTTATCGTACATGCATCAGTATTCATTACATTTATTGATATATAAAATACCTCCAAATAAATTAAACATTAACAACTAAATATTTTCATGCATTCATTTTATCCTTTAAATTGTTTATATTGAAACAAAACCTTACTATAGAAGACATCAATAAAGATCTGACAACATTCTGTTAACAGAATGTTTAATATACAACATGTAAGCAAAAGTAGTGATGTAAATAGTTATTTAGCAGATTTATTCATATATTACATAGATAACAGCAATTATTTGATCTAACCATTTTGTATGTATGTCATCGTACAATTATAGAATTGGAAATTTTTATATAGCAATAAGAATATAAACTTCCATTAGCAAATACAAAATTGCTTGGCATCCTCCACACACCTTATTACAACGTGTCCATAGATGCCTTTGTGATGCTTGTAACTTATGTCAGTTGCAAAACAGCATTGCTGGAATTGTATCTGGAGTATCAATCAGTAAATTATAGAAACAGACACAGGGATTTGTGAAATTGTCGTCTAAAGTAACATTTGTTTCATTATATACAGAGTTTATCTGTTTATTAAGTCTGTAGCTTCTCAGTTAATTTCTATCTAGTAAAAATATTTTAAAGGTTGCAGAATTTTTACCTTCTAGGGTTCACCTTTAGAATATAATGCAGTAACCACTGTGGTAATTCTACTGGAAAATTAGATTACTTGCAATGACTTTTTCATTATGGTATACTAAGACAATTACAATAAGTATAAATGTCATCCTTAGGATGTAAATCCTAGTGATGTGATACATATATATTAGATAGATATAGTATGCAACTTTCCTGAAATAGACATCCAAGCTTCTGTCACATCTTTACCCGTTTGCTATAGTATAAGATATTATGTACCATTATTTTTACATCTTGTAAAATCGCTAATATACTTGACACAACTGAATAACATGGCATGTCAGTAATATAGATTATTCTATAATTGTGCAATGACATAATATACATTTACACGACTGCATTTTGAAACCTTTGGGTTTGTAACAGTTCCAAACTACATATAATTTAGTATTCTGTCTGTAACAAGCAGTTATTATAATATTGTATATAAAACAATATTCAAATTTACAACATGTTAGTCATATGTGGAATGAATAACTTCAATGTAACACATACAAACTATCTACTTCACTCTCGTTTACAATTTGCAAGAGTACCTGTAAATCTTCTATACTTGATATATATTTTGGTGCACCTAGGAACTCAACTGATTTCTCTTCAAATTCAATTTTATAGTTTAGATTCTTGGGACAGGTAACAGTTTTGGTACATATACCATTTGTGATTTTTTTAAATATTATATGCGATATGATATCCGGATCTAAAGCGTGAAAATCGTTTACTTTAGCATCACTCGATATATCAACCAATGAGTTTAGATGGTCAACATCCATTTTAGTTTCCATTGTGACCTTTTCTGATTGGTCGCTATCACAGTTTCGGTCGCTTTCAGCATTCAGAGCGTTATTAGATTCTGATGACACAGCTGGCAGATGCTCCTCTAAACCTTTATGAAGTGTATCATCTAATATTGAAGGACTTTGAGGGTTTTCCTTTATAGATAATTGTACTATTTGTTCAGATTCATCAGTTTTGTCAACACTCGCAACAGCGCTGATTTCCACATCTTCGATTAACTTGCTCATTACTGTACTGTCCACGTCCATCCGAGTGGATTCTGATATTTTCACTATTTCACTCGACTTACCCAGTAACATTGCTTCCACATCGCTAGATTCTAAATTATTTTTAAATTCTATAATAACATTTTGGTCATTCTGTTTAGACTCTATCACAGAATAATTGTCATTGAGAATATCCATTATTGAAGGAAAATCGTCGACTTTATTCTCCTCAGATTTTGGTTTCTGTGACTTTTCATCGGGCTTTTCGGTGAACATGAGACCCTCTAATTCCGCTTCTATCCGATCATACACTTTATCATCCTTTGAAAGTTCATTCTTTGGCAGATAATCTATGTGCCAGTCCTCTGAAGGCAATATGCTTTTATCAATTTTAGGCACTAGCTCAGTTAATAACATATTTCTTAGACACTCTTTGTTATTGTTATTTTTTGGATCAAAAAATATGATTGTATATTGTTTGGTAGTAGAATGGACTTGGCTTAGCTTGGAACTGTAGTTACTATTTTTGTCTTTGTGCCTGTCTGTTTGTTTAAATCCATTATTTTCTTTAAGCACATTATTGGCCTGCCGAATTGTAGAAGATTCGGTTGCTTTATGTTTTTTATTGACTAATTGAGAATTATTAATTGGATGTTTGTTGTATGCATTTCGCCGAATTAATACCATACCGTTTTCGTTGGTTTTCAATCTTGAAATATCGTTGGGTGGAAACTCTACTTGGGAGGTCACTTTTTTTGTTTTCGGGGACGATACATTTTCGTACTGAATTTTAACTTTTGTGAATTTACCCAATATTTTTGCAAAATCCATTCGCGTCACTATCACTGAACAGTCACGACATTTTGTTTCCTTATACAACCGTTCTATATTACGAGCCATGTGTGATTTTCGTCCTCGCTTGACTTCGCGACCCTTGTAAGCGATCATTGTAGCTAAGTTTTTACAGACTCGTTTCATTCACTCGACTAAAAACGTAGCTATCCACATTTCCCGCGCAGACTGTAATGAAAAGACTAGTCACTATAAGTTTTCACTTGTACTTATTTTACGTTACATGTAGATCCAACATTAATATTATTAATAGTTCAGGAATAATACGGCATCCTTTCCTCGAATTTAAATCGTAATTTGATCAAGAGACACACAGCAGTCATAACGAGAACAAGCAAAAATGGCGTCTGTGTAGTGATGTACTATTTACTGTCTTAACTTCTAATGTCGATATATGTATTTTATATCGATATCATTGCATTTGAGACTATGGTATGTAATTATTATGCAATATAGTACAGACAAATACGTTTTATTTGAAGTTCTATGCCTCATTTACATGTATTGAGTTGTCCTATATAATAAATAAAATAACAATTTAAATTTATGTCAATTTATAATTATTAATTTTAAAAGTGAAATTTTTTTTGTTCCATAATTTAATATATGAACGATTACTGTAAATAATGTTACTTTACAGGCAAATGTACATTACAACAGCATTTTATGAAGATATTAAGACATGTGTGTCACTATTTAATATAAAGATTTTGTTCATATACAATAGAATTGCTTATTTAAAAAAAAGTAATGATTTTAAGAAATCATCTTGTCTATCTATCTATACATATAATAAAACTGTACAAGAGTTCAATTCTGTACATTGGATAAAACCGA
>DWUN01003816.1:0-11539 GCA_018249975.1 Passova gellias
GGAAACAGATCGCGGCTGATGCCTGAATTCATAAACGAGAGGGGTGGCGTAGCGGAGGCGCTCGGTGGCATTGTGTGAGCGAAACCGAGACTCGTATTCCAGCTCTTTAAAGCTTCATTTCACTTAGCAAATTCGCTTAAATTTGAATAAATAAATGTTTTCGCGCTATCCTCCATTTAAAAGTGAATTTTTTTGAGTATTCTCGGACAGACGTAACAGGTATCAAAGCAGTTCGACTTTCCTGCGCTACATTGTATATGATTCTAAAATAAAAGTAACGTTAGGTACTTCTAATTACATCAGCTATCTGCCAGTGAAAGTCCCGTTAAAATCGGCCCAGCCGTTCCAGACATTAGCCGGAACAAACAGGTAGACAGACAAAAATTGTAAACAATGTTATTTTGGTATATATACCGTACATATGCATTTAGTAAAAAGCGGTTATTTTAATATTAAAAACACATGCTCCAATTTAATTTGTAAGAAATTGTAATCTTTGTCCAGGATTTGTATGCGCAATCCAACTGATTAAAAGAAGAGTTCTTCGCGGGAAATATTAATCTCGATGCTCGAGATGTTCTTTAGTTCCATTGTGCATTGTTAACCATCCCGGAAGCTGTAACAAAGGGCGTACCTAGCTTGCGGGGATTACACGACTAATGAGGGTAAGGAATTTTATTAAAAATCTAGCCGACTCGACCACGCGTTGCTATGGTTCAGTATGTTAACTTAATGTTATACATATTATATCTAAGTATCCCTTGTCACTATGCTCAGCAACGCTTTATCCCATAAGAACATTTTATTTGCAATAAGACAAACATAAAATAAAAAAGATACTATCTCTAAGTCAACAAAGCATACATTTTGAAAAAAAGAACGATGAAATCGCAATTGTTGAGATATTAACAGGGAAAAAGTCATGTGTGTACGTGACTTTTTATACAAAATGAGCCTAATTTCAGCGACAAGCGTTACTAGTATGATGTATTTGTGATGTACAGTAAATGATAGTACGACAATATTTTTTCGTCAAGAGCTACAAGAGATTGAACAATATGACATCATCGTGTGGTGACTACAACGTGACGCGTCAAACGTGATGGTCGAGAAACGCCATGGATTAGATGGCGCAAGGTCGAAGGATATCAGAGCTATTATGGCCGTATTCTCTATGATAATAACTGTCGTAATTGAGGTCATCGCTTCACTTCACGCTACGGACGCGCACAAAAAAGGCAATGATCGTTTGGTCGTAAACGTCTGCATCGTTATGGTCGGTTAGCGAAGCATTTGTTTAGCATTGTACTATGTTATGTACTCATTGATAATATGTTTAAGTTAGTATATTAGATGACGATTTTTGCAAGCGTCGACTCGAAATCTGTTAGAATAGAATCGACGAATTATTATTTAGAAATTTTATACTAATTTACATTGAATATTTTGATTTTGAAGCCGAGTTTAATCAAACCAATTCTTCACCTAAAAAAAGTGACAAAACCGAAATACAGTTTGATGTAGAGGGCGGAATAAAGTGCTCGAGAGTAATGTTAATTTATCAATCGAATATATAATATAATTTCTAAGAGCAGAATTAATTAACTTTAGAATCAAATAAATGTATTCACTAAGATTCGTTATTTGTACGATAACCAAACATTGCTTGTGAACCGCGATTGTAGAGTCAGATTAAAAGAGCTTCTGCTATCTCTACGAACTGAAAGCATAAAAAGTGTAACAAAAACAATGACCTCATATTATATTACAGAACACTTGTTGCACTATAATATATTAGGGTTAGTTTATCTACGATTGATTAGATCAAGATACAAAATGCTGAGTAACGACATTAAGTGTTAATATTTACGTAAAATTATCACATTACAGTCTTACACACAACATACACACATAGTGTTATAATTTGCGTTTTGTCATTTTTTTTCATTTAATCAAAATTAATCCCTAATAACACCAAATAAATGGTAAAAGATAATGGATACTAAAAGTACAACGTTGCCTATAAGTAATGTACTATGTGTGTGTGTTGTAAAAGATGAGTGTTTCTGTTTACCTTATCGAATGCCAGGGGTCGGTGGCGCGGCACGTCCGCGAGTTCCATGGCGTCGGCGGGGCGGGGCGGGACTAGCGGGCGCGGGGGGTGCGCGCGCGCCGCTATCCGACCTCCATGGGCGTCTGCCGCAGGGGCCGCATGCCGCTCGCGCCCGCGCTGCGCCCCCGACACCTGCGACCATCGCTCTATCAATACACGAGCGCACTACGCAATACCGGTACGTGCAACGTACAACGAGATTTCTTGAATCAATTATGCGAATTGCACCGATCAAATGGACTGCTATGCAGTGTTGAGAGTTGCAGTTATGACATCTATCTGTACATCATAGTCTTAAATGCATGTACCTTTTGAAATTTGTTGCAGTTAAATTTAAATGTAAAAAAAATTAACGACAAGCAAATTAATGTCGAGAATACCGAAATAATGGTACCTACTTATGTTTTATTTTTTAATACGCTTGCGTTTGACTCCGATCTCACCTGTGTGCTGAGTGCGAGTTCAACAAATATATTCAGGGTGAGAAGCGAGCGTGAGTTCCTATGGTATTGACTTATCAAATGTCAAATTTTGTATTTCGTACACTTATAGCTCTTGAAACAACCAATCACGTGCGGCTATGTTCCCCAGTGACAAGAGATATTGATATTGGCACTTGCAAAAATTAGTTTCCCATTACTGACACTAGTGGGCGCTGTTTCAATTCCATACAAATTATAGTTTACGGGTTCGGAGACTAGTATCGAAGAAAACCCGCACTAGGCACACTGATGGTAAGTGCGGAGTAGTTTAGGATGTAGCATGTCTGTTGACAGACAGATGTTCATTGTTTGACTCGACAAATAAATCATTGGTTAATGAATAGATGATTACACGATGAATGTTCTGATACCTTATAAAAATAAGCATGAAGGTAGAAAAATATGTTGAATATTGAATACATTATCCCAATACTCACAGCCTTGTTACGTTGTGTTATGAAATGTATTAAGTATGTTACGTGTAACATTTTATTAAATAAATACCTACATAAAAGAAAAAAAAAACAATTGTTTTTGCACATATCATTTCATTAGTTCATTAAACTAAAATTTTTTATACATATGAAACGTTACTTTAAACAGTGGAATATTCCATAACAGTTCATATACTTAGTTGAACTATTAATATTTCATGAGTACACAGTAGAACTTTCTATTGGCGCACGTCAATAAATCTCTCGAAATAGCTCACCTGTGTGATCGATGAGATGGCTCCATTAAAATTTATAAGTAAATCACTCGGTGTACGCCACTTAAGTCGGATCGATGCAACCCTTTAAATAACTACGAGTATAATAAGTATCAGCTCTCACGAGTATTAAGTGTGAAGATGAAAACAAACATTAGTTTTTATTACATGTACATAAATATCATGTCGTTTACATATTTATCAAGAGAATGATGAATGTAGACGAAGCACATCAGGTCTGTTAGGTGAGAGATATTTGGCACTCGGCAAACTCGTTTTAATTTTGAAAACTCTACCTTTGCCAAACCACCGACGCATTTTAATTCATAACATTTTTTAAAAGGCAGATTCAAAATCTACGGTAAATGTAAGTTTATATACCGTTTTATTGATTGCATTTTCATATTTATTTACACGATAAATACGGTTTGTCTTGAACCGTATGTTTTTTTATTGTTTGTAAAAATCTTAATAATTCTAGGATATCAAGCTAAACTGTATCCTAATTTGATTTTTACAATGCGGGCTTTTATCGCACAATGCAGGATTCAGCCATGCAAGCGAAATTAGAAAACCATGGCAGTTTTACAGGAATAAAACTTTTCAAGTTAAATATGTATAAATACGGTAAAAATTCAGACTTAAACCCAGTCGCGATTTTAAGACTATTCAAAATATTTTAAGTGGTGAATTAAAAAGAGAAAAATAGTTATTAAAACATAGAGAAGTAGCTTAATGTTGCCATAAAATCCGCTTTAAGAGGACGAAGCATTTTGTAGTTTTACAACGTGCTGGATCATCAAAGGCACTCTTTGTTCTCAATGAAAGGGTATCTATTTCCGAGCGGCGAGACAAATGAATCCATGCATAAGTAATTAATTTTTATTTGTATTACATGTATTTACAATAATAATTATCGCTACTTAACAAAATTCATGAGCAAATTGTATAGTGAATATTGCATCACCTACAATTGTCCCAAAGGAAACAGCCCAACCTTTTCTCGTTATAGATTTCCGTTAAGCAATTTCACTAGTAGAAACTGATTTAGCATTAGCTGCGCACTTTTTGAAATAATATAAAATAATTTTAAAAATCAATATTGAATCGCGTTCTTATAAATTACGTAAATATTCACGACAATTAGGATATGATTTACAAGTTTATTTTGCCATCAAATTAAAACGTAAAATTGCATGTAAATAAGTTAGTTACCTATTGGGAGTCATTTCAGTCATAATTTTAAAAAGAAAAACATGTTTAAAACAAATGAATATTACGTATTTGCTACTCTGACTAACTAGTTACATGGCGGTAACAAACTGATTAGTTGTTTAATTATGTACACTGCAACGGCTAATAAGTGATGCTTTTTGCGTGTGCAAGTACATTAATAGTGTATGAAAAGCATAAGTCTGTAAGAAAAACGCGAAAATAGTAGATAGCTAATACATAGTAACTTATAATTCGTTGTAAATTATTAGCGGCGACAAGAGTTACATCTATAGGAAATATTTTTGTTAGTCCATCGTTGTTTCTTTAATAAATAAAACTTTTTTTGCGTCATAATATTTATGTACTATAATAAATAAGTTATGTAAGTACTACAAAATTTTAGATGATAATTGTGTACTTTAGATAATTTTACAGTAAAATATTTTTCAACTAAATTTAAAGTGTATTAATATTTTTATAGTCAACACATTTGAGAATCGATATGTTTAATTCGCGTCTAATGTGAGCTATGGCTGCGGTTGAATTCCGAGTTATAGTCGTAAACATTCTAAATTCGTATTTACGCGTGTTTACCTCGCGATAGTTAAAATGTTACGTTTAGTTCCTATCTTTCGTTAGCCAACGCATACCTAATTGTAGCGTGGCCGATCATTGCGCTCATAACGTTACGTATAGTCGTATCATTCTTAAGGTATGTACGTTATGGACGTATCTTAGGGTACATTCACACTATAAGTGTACAGTTTAGCAATTAGTTATGAGAAATATTCAACTGTCAACTAATGCTTAACCGCAAGTATGTACGTGATAATTTGGCCTTTTTCTTTAAAAAAATCCTCACTGAGCGTGTTTGTAAATGTGTCGGTTGAACGGAATTAATCTGATAATTGTGGTTAATTAATCTGACTTCTGAACCTAAGGTATCGGCTATGATTCCGACCCAGAACCAACATTTGTATAACGAGTTCTGTGTCAGTGTGTAAAATTATTTATGTAAATATACATTTATATACCTATGTAGGTATATAGTTTACCAGCTGGTTACTATAACGCAGGCTCTGCATACTCTGAGATCAGATAAACGAGGGTGAGGTTAAAGATGAACTATTAATTGTTATAAAGTTATTGTTGTATTTTCATGTACATAGCAAGATTAGGGGCGAAGTGGCGCCTATTAGGAAATGGCATGGCACTGGCAGTAGACATTTGAAACCCGATGTATGGAAACGTAACGGAGTTATTCAACACGAGGCGTGAATGAGTGAAAAAAAAGGAAAAAGAGAAAATTTCGCATGTAAATTTTACTAATGCATTAATTACTCAGTCTGCGGTGTTGTGTAAAATTGTTTCGATTGTTATTTGGCGTATTTCCCTCGTTACTGTTTGAGTTATTCAAATGTTCTGTGTGCAAAAATATACAACAGTTTGAGATACCTTGATAAGCCATGCTGATGAGTTCACAAATTCATCTACCGATGTCATTTCATATTTGTTTTAATCTGAAAAATTAATACATCAAAAACTTATGCTGTACTAAAGAAAACGGAGAAATGAATAGTCAGTTCAAATATTTTCACTACACTTCAGTACATTTATAAACAAAATAAAGTCTAAAATCGCATAACACCTATTTCAGTGGAAATAATTACGCAATTGATAATGCTCTAAATAATCATAAATCCTACAAACTTTATGCATTTGTAATCTATAAGTCTTATTTGGACGAAACATTTAAAAAAATGCTCTTCAAACTTAATTTTCAAACCTCATCAAATATTTTTGCCTCTCTGTTTAATAAATACCTAAAAATGTACTTTATAATCAACATCGTTGCAACGCAGTTGATTGGAAGTTGTTTGTAAACAAATATTAAAATGTAGAGAACAATACAAATTGATTTGCCGAATGCACACATACAGTACACTATTACTGTACAATTTGAACGCGGTTACTAAGACAAAGAGACATAATAAAATAGACTAACCTCATCCAACTAATCAGAGTAAATCATGTGTGTCACACGTCGTGCGTCATCACGATAAAGCCCATTGATTCGATCGGAGCGCGCGGCCGGCCGGTACGCTCGGGCGAACACTAGACGATTATCCCGGCCTGTGCGCTCCACGCGGCGGCCCGGGAACGCTCCCGCGCTACGGGATACGAATGTGTCCGACGAATTGCCGTACCTACTGTTTAACGAACGACGGCCGTGCTGCGACTCGCAATATCTTCTGATAAAACAGATAACGACGCGCCCGCCAAAATCTCATCCAATGTCGTAAATTTTAAAGGCATGGGGAATTTTGGAGGCTTAAGCACCTTAAGATAATTGAGATAAGTGGCTTTGACACACTCGGGGGACGCCTTGAATGGATAATAAGTAACCGTTTAACCTTGCTCCTCTCGCTTGTACGTAATAATTAATTGTGAACGCGGCTGGCGATGCACGGTCACATATAAGGACTAGCGTAATTGAACATGACTATGTATAAAAAGTTCCTAATAATATTAATTGAATATTATAAACGCAAGGGTTTCGGGTAATTAGCCCCGAATCTATTCTTGAATGTGCTCAATATTTAATATCATCTATTTTAGTGAAAATACCAATTTACAGTACACAACCCCTACTTATATTTTAGAAACATACAATTAGGTGTTGCCATCAAAATTTTACTATGAAATTAAAATTGAGATTCCTACGAGTATATTAAAGCGATAGGAGGACATCGATGCGTTCCTTGAAGACCCCGGAACCCTCCAAATGACGCCGCGGAAGGCTGCCGAGGTGGTTTTAGTGGGTAAAAATTCCACATAAACTGTAGTCTCACCCAAGGCACCGCGGTAAGTTTTTTAGATTCCAACTTGCAAAAAGAGGTTTCTTTTATGACGTAAGAGCGTGCCCAATACATGATTTTCAGACATTTCACCCCTAACGGTGTAAAATGGGAAAGAAAGTTTGTATGCGAGTCCCTTAATTTTCTAAGGGAGGTACCTACATTACATTTTATATTTAAACTTTTGCTTAGAAATGATTACTTAAATATTTTAGCGTTTTTGGTAAATTGTCCCTTAAGGGGGATAAAATGAGAGATGAAAGTTTGTAGGAAGGATCCTCATTTTTATATTTAGTAATGTAAAAATGTATGTACTTATATAAAACCTTAAATAAAATAAGATTGCAAATAAAATTTAACTGTATCGTTTTTGGATCTAACCCTTGGCAATATTAGTCCAATTAGTATTTGTTAGTATAAGCGCAGTTAGTATTCGTCAGTATCCGTATAGTATTTTCTATCACGTCTCAAATCCTTTTCCACCTCACCACCCTCGATTTACCAGTAGGATCGTTACTATTAGACCAGCGGGATGGTAGAATGCTATAAAATCTAGAAATATACTACAATCATACCGCGCGGCCATTGAAGTACTTGATATTTTATAATTTGATAAATCCTACTGGTATTTCTAAATTCATTCAACTTAAAATTATCTATAACCTTCTTTTATAAATGCTCTTCTGCTTTATTTATGTTCTTCGAATTAGAGTGCATTTTTGAATAAATTAACGAAAATGTAAAATAAAGTTTTGTACTCTTGTGCATTGAGCACACATTAAAACAGTATTCAATAAAATAGATACAGAACAAAGATAATAATCAATACTTATACGGTGTCTAAGTGTTCGTACATGCATACACGTTTAACATCACATGCGATAATTCTGTATCGGAAAAACTTAAGTGGTTTTTCAATATTATTAGAGTGAACATTGGTTATATGATTGGTGATAATGATAAATGAGGCACCATTGAAATATAAACGGTAAATTCCACATCGATAAGTTTCAAGTAGTCCGTATTATGCTTCAAAAGTGATAATCGTATACATTAAAGTAAATATCACGTGCTGTAACAGAGAAGGACACTTTGCGGAAACCAAGAAAATTTTGTATTATACATAATGAGGCGAGTGAAATGTTCGAAGATAAAATGTCTAACGATAAAGGGATTGATGATTATAATTATTACATTCTATTTGGATAGCTAACGTAGGTTTCTGTACGTGACTTTACGCGAGCATTAGGACCTATCTACGACCAGATAACGATTCCTCATGGAGGCCTGGAAGTAACGAAATATGGTTAGATTTTATAATACAACAGTATCTCCATGTAAACTTTTTAAATTAATTTATTTCACATTCGTGTCTTATCGTTGGTAGTCGGTAAACTGTGGTAGTAGCTGGTAGGTAACACAACGAGTACTAGTAATGTACGTACTATAATATCTTGATCCATCCCCACATATGGCCATATTATTCCAAGCTGTGCAGAGCTTGTACTACGGTAATCAGGCAGCTGATAATTAACGTATGCATATATTTATGATATAATACTTATATAAATTATTTTATTACACCCAGCCTCAAAACAAACAAGTGCCCTCATCACCCAAATGTTTGACGTGTGTGGGATTCGAACCCACGACCACCGTTTTCACAATCCGGTCTCTAACCACTCGACTAAGAGTACAATGCCAGTCAATGTACGAAACTAAATGTACGAAATTTTGATCTGGATTTCTCCGATTTATCATCATATCGGTCAATATACATGAAATCTACGTAAATGGTATACCTACACCTCAAAAGTCGTATCAAAATCCCTTGTGTATTTCTGTGTTATACTACGCAATGGTACCTAGCAATTTACCATATTATATTCATGAAATAGTTTTTCCATTCATAACATTTACATTTACTATAATTGTAATGTGATTAGGTACTCTTATTGTGGCACGTAGGTCCGTAAATGTACACTTTCCTTATATTATACATACGAGTAATAAGTGTGTATTACGTTGCCGACTTGCCGATCATCAAATTAATGAACGTAGATAGGCAATAATGAAATAAGTAAATTACTTGAGATCAAGTATATCTTTAATATCATTCTATTCTATATATATTTCCAGAAGGAAATTGCTAAATCATTTTCATCATATCATTTTAATCAATTGCTAAATCATGTTTATTTCTTTATCAATACGGTTTCATTTTTATCCCAAATAAATGAAATTGTCGATGTTAAAGTAGTATCGGCAGGTGTTGGAATATCGATTAAGAAATTAGTCTAGATAAGCTATCTAGAAGGTCTCTAGGTTGTATAAAAAGCTTGTCGAGATCAAATATCTCATATTAGACGCAGTAGAACACAAGGCTCGTGGAAACTGGATAAAAAACGGATAAAAAACAAAACTATCTTTACTAAAAAAAACAGAAATGTATCCAAATATGTTTTAAAAAGTCAAGTGATTTTTTTTTTATAACTTCGCGAGAAAACCTGTACATGTACACTTTAGTTCTCCAATATGTTCTGTAAGACGTGTGAAGTTTGCAAAACTGTACCTGGCCAAAAGTGAAGAGCAGTCTTAAATTTTCTTATAATTAAGGGAAGAGCAATAGTAGGATAGCAAAAAACGTTATTTCCTTACAGTCAAGGTCATTGATCTGAATAGCTTTGCACAAATATAAAGTAATCTCCTACCTCGTTTTGGCTGGACCCGCTGCATAGAGACAAACTCCTAATAATAAAGACGTCTCTACCCATGGAAGATTACGATTATACATATCTACGTCTCTCGTGCTACTACTAAGTCGATATGAGTCAATTAACACCCGGCACGCTAACTCGACCTCTGTGACTGCGTATCTCTTCAACATCGAAACGGATGGACTATCCGTGCTTGAATTAAATGTGGATTTAAAAATAGAAACACTTATTACATCGATGAACATGTACGATATTCAGTATTACAAATGTATCATTCACTACATTTTTTTTTATTTAACAGCTAAATTAAGTACAAAAATCAAATATCCATATAATACAACCTTATAAATGTTTTTTTGCAACCCTTTTAATATTCCCGTGGGATATGAGTTTTTTCTAGGAATGTAAGTAAGGACATAGACAAAATGGCGTTCTTACGGGGTTTGGAAATTTGTCACATCTTAGAGAATAAGTATCTGGATTTAAAAAAATTAAAAATCTTTAATAATCTCAAAGGTTGGGTTAATAATTTTTCATTGCCATTTTATTAAGTGATATTTGCATTAAAAGTACACATAACCTGGCCAGATATCAAACCATAGACAATCGAAATTAAAACGACTAAGCTACCATTGCGTTCACAGTCTGTCTGTTTGAATACATTTTTAACATATTTGTAGCTTTTTTTGCTGTACTTTTAATGAAACCTCCGACGTACGTTCGATATATAGATATTTCTAGATCCGAAATATTTTTCAATGACACGAATTTGCGCGTTAACGATGCCAAAACACATTTCGTAAAGGATCAGATTTTTGTCGGTGTATCCCGGCCGCACCGAGTCATATCTACACGAATCGATACTCTGCCGTTCGAGGTAGAGGGCACTGACCACTATACCAATACCACGAGAATCACGTTTTCTTAAAACTTGCTATCTCATATATAAATGGTCAAGATAGTAAAGGTGCATCCATAAAAGCAACATATCGAATTGTAATAATGGATTATTCTTCGGTCGACAGTTATTATTACGATGTTAAAGAATAAAATTTAACTGTTTTTATAAAAAATGTTTTAATAATTGCACGTTGAAACGTAAAGTTTACAGAAGGTAATGTTTTTTACGCTTCAAACGATTGCGTAGTGACAGTCGTATCGAGGGAAACTCGCGGACGCCCACCCAGCTTACGTTAGTGGCCGTAGTACTACAACATATGATGTGTACATACATATTTGTATAAAAGATTTTTGTCCATGTTACCTAATGGCGTAGGCGTACTTGCAAGTATTATCTTGGAAAAAGTATTATCAACTAAAATAGTATTTATTATAAGTGATTCGTTTTAAAGACTTAGATGCATTATATAACCATTTACGTCATTTTTCTTTTAGAAAATCAAAATAATCATAAATGAAAGCGTTGGGTTGTGAGATCGAGAATA
>DWUN01003817.1:0-11539 GCA_018249975.1 Passova gellias
CTAGCTTTGCCCGCGGCTTCACCCGCCTGGAAATCAGTGTGTCACAAAGTTTTCTTTGTCAAAGTTGTTCGAAACATTTTCGTAAAACAGTGAAATCCCTGGAAAAAATAAAAATACATTGGAGAAAAAAGTAGCCTATGTTCACCCCAAGACCCTCAAGTATCTCTATATGAAATTTCATCACAAACGGTTCAGCGATTTGGCCGAGATGACGTCACGGACAGACAGACAGACAGAGTTACTTTCGCATTTATAATATTAGTATGGATTTTGTAACTATTCGTTACCAACTATAAGATCAACTCATGCTGTGATATTGTGTTGTGGACTTCTTTCTACGTTTCTGCTTCAAATCCAGGCATTAATCTTTGGCTTGTGTGAGTTTTTAACATCATTTGCTACAGAGGTAAAGTAAAACATCGTGAAGAACCCTCACATTTGTCTCCCAAACCACACGTGGCCAATGTGGTAGGGTATGGTTTTAATCTATCTCGTTCAGAGAGGGACCCCCAAAAAGATAAATAGAGTGAAGTGACAAATTCAAAATTAATGCACGTAGAATCGAACCTGGTTCACCGCAGACCTGCATGTCAACAACCTTGACAAATGCGTTTTTGATTGCAGTAACAGCACTATTCGAGTACCTACAAACTATTAATATCAGATTTGTATTGCTAATATGGAAATGGTCACTGAAATATGACTACGGTACTTTTTGAGGTCAGTTCGGTCACACTTTAGTACACATGTAATGTCATTCTGTCAATGTTTTGTCTCCAGAATATTCGTAAGCCGAGCTGTTAGGATCAATAACGTGTATTTCGTAGCTTACATTTCTGTGAAATTTCTAGAATAATTAAAATATAATTTTCGTCTTAAGCTTTACTTGTATTCTGTAAAAAACATTTTGCAAGACGCGCGAGTAGAAAGAGACAAAGAGATGGAATTAGATAAGATAGAAAAGGACGAAAACGATATTATAATAATATCCAATGTTCTTCATGTTAATATTTGAATGGGCCGTAACGGGAGGGGAATAAACCTAGTCTGGGTTATATAGAATCTAAAGGTACTTGCTACTTGCTACATTTAAACTTAACTATAACACAAATTTCAAAATTCATTACTAGTTAGAACAGACAGCAGTTCGCAGTGTATTTACCTCCATGACTCTGTAATTAGAGTAGATAAAAATTTCATTAGCAGCCCGTTTTAAATATTAGCATACGAAATTCAACGGAGGAACTATTCAAATATCCTTATTCAAACGTACCCCATTCACATAAGGTTCACTTTTGATGTACCGTCCTTATCAAATGAAATGGGAGTTTTATTATGTTTTTTTTTAGTTTAGTATCGCACGTTGCAAAACGCACGCGTTTGCCTACGAAAAGTTGACAAAGGGGTGACTTTTGACTGAGACATATGCAATTGATAATTTTCAGGCTTGCAACTAACTCATTTACATAACTAATTTTATTTTACGTCATGGCTTTTGCGATGTTCATCTGATATGATTAATTAGTAGTGTTTATAATACAGAATTTTTTCTAAATTGTCAAGTACTCAATTGAATATATGTAGCTCTTGTATGATAAAACTGTATTTATTTATTTATGTACAGTGACTCCTATTTTTTATAGGATTAGGCAGAGAATAACTATTTCGATCAGCTATGGTTCTAACATACGCCTCATATCATAGTCCTCAAATCGTGATACTGGCTTATCTATTACACGTACTTTTGACCTTTTTGAAATATCGCTCCGATTGCATCGCCGCAGTATGGATGCTTAGGTGTTCCTCTTCCAACTATGTTAAAACTGCTACGAAAATTATTTGTATATGAATCTCTCATGCATATTTTGTAACCTTTAGAGCCACAAATATTGCTAAACCCAGCTAAGCTTTAGTCCTGATTAGATGTAGCGAAATTCTGAGGTATTTCGGTAAATGAAACACACAGATGATTGCCAAATTGTCATTGCAGAATATAAAAATTAATTAATCTGAAAAATGATAAGTAAAAAAACAACAACAACATAACATCACGCCAGGTCCATAACGGGCTAGGCAGATAGCTCTAAGTGCCAAATATCTCTGTCCTTGTAAACCTGATGCGCTTCGTCTACATTCATCACTCTCTTCATGCATATATAAAAATTGTAAGTGAAGCAAAAATAATCAGTACATAAACTCTTATCATTCATATACCAATGTTATTAATTTGGGCTAAATAGCCATTATAAATATGTCAAGTTATGTTAAAATCTGCTGATTCTCGGGGACAAATATTTAAACTTTGAAACAGAAAGCTCTCACCAACTGTCTTAATCATTATATTTTACAGCGGAACGTTTCTCGAGAATCTTCAGAAGATTTCCATTATTCCGTTCGCCGCTAGAGTTCTTAACATATCATTTTCCATTTATGCACACTGTCGCTTACGGTCGTTTTCTTTACGACCACTACTGACTTCGGCGATGGATTGTTCTCACAGCTGACTTGTTATATACTTAACGAAAAACGACAGAAGATTACGATAACATCAACAAGATATTTTCGTGATAAAAGTCCTTGTTCTCGTCCTATTTGGATGGCAATTGTCATCTCTTAATAAGTTTGTTGGTTGATAGTATATTCTAATTTTAAAGAAAATGTAAACTTGTACTTCAGAACATCTGTTTTTAAGAGAGTAGTATTAGAGTGTAGCAACATATCTGTGACCCATTTAAAGTATGTAGTCTGTTTTACATTTAAACGGCGTTTTACACTCTTTCGGTTTGTCATGTCATTTAACTATTAAATTTATCATGTCCGCTTATTATTTTCACTCTCCATTGTTGCAATAAACAAAAAAGAGTTCTATCTATTTACAAGTAAAATTAACGAAAATCCAATTAATGAGAGATGAGAATGAGAATGAAAAGAGATGGAAATCGTTTGAAGGGAAGTAAAGCCTTTCTTGTTTTTGCTTACAGTTGTTTTGCAAAGATTCGTCAATCGTTATTGTTGGAACAACAGACTGTTGCGAGCGCTTGAAATTTGCGCTGAAACTCGTGAATTA
Source organism: Passova gellias (assembly GCA_018249975.1). NCBI lineage: Eukaryota > Metazoa > Arthropoda > Insecta > Lepidoptera > Hesperiidae > Passova > Passova gellias. The sequence continues at coordinate 3,068 of DWUN01003817.1, forward strand.
TAGATTTGGAGACAAAAAGTTTGATTTACGTATACCTCTCTTGGATTTATGTTCCCTCCGTTTCACGAATTGAATATATAATGTCTATCTTAAAGGGCTCCGCCTGAGTCTAATCTTTAGTACTTACGGATACGCTTGCCATATTCAACTTTATCCTTTTGACATAAGGCACACATTTAAATAACTCACTGAACTTTTTAATAATGCTTAAGCACAGATAAGCGTTTAATGTAATAAGCTTTGTTTGTGGTTTTTAATTGTGAGATATCCACTTCACTCACTCGTTTATAAACATTTATTATGAGTGTTTTAAAGATTTGCAAAAACACGCCGAATACTTGACTTTGAAGACATAAGAAACATGTACTCCATCACGTCATCAATATTGGATCTGTATCTAAATTACGAATATTAATATAAGCGCATTTAATCCCAGGTATATTGCTGCTTTAACGGGTTTAAAAATAATTTATCTTAGACGGACCTTCATAATAATTATTTCATCTGTACTTAAATTTCTATTCTGAGCTGAGCGTGAGAAAACCGTACGTAAATAAAGTTCGATATGGACTCGAAAATCTTCGAACAAATATTGGACGAAGTCGCCCTCGCATTGCGTGTAGGTACATTCGCCTACACAACACGAACCGACGTGATATCATCCCACCGGTGATTTGTGTTTTCATCAAACAAGTTACGTTTGATGGAAAAACTCAAAGTTTCAATCCTGCCAGGATCTGTAAAGATGGCAACTTGAAAGATCAAGGAAACTATTTAATATATCAAACTTTATTATGAACAAAAATTATTATATGTGCGTTTTAAATCCTACGTTACAGTAAGGAGGTCTAGAAAACAGCCACTATTTGAGTGTAACTAATCACTGTCATCTGTGGTTACCTAGACTTAATGCGCAGCTCTTTTAAATGGTGTCATGCAATTATGTCTCGTAGGAAAATAAATTCTAATTGTTTTGTAATAATCTGTACTTAAGATCAGAAAGGGGTAAAATTATGCACAGTGGTATGCCCTTAAGGACGCTTAGACTCAAACAAAGCTGTCGAAGATTAAGATGAATAATACATCGATTTTGTACACGAGATGCTGGCAGACAAGATAACAGCTAATTTGATTCACATGCAGATTAAAAAGATAAAGACAATCCACATTTGAATCGAATTTCTAATCAGAGTAGCCGGCCAACGGTTTAAGCTTTAATTACTTGCAAATTGCACAAAAGGGCGCCTAATTTCTCACCATATTGGTTTTTTGAAAAAGGTAAATTGTCGTCTCTTGTATTGTGGTACGATTCGACGAATCCTGGAACCGTTATTAGGTAGTTACCGAAAGATAATGGTTTCTGGTAATGCCTATTACGAGTGTCCACCTATTGTTCATCTGTCATTGATTAGATACGAGACGTTCTAAATAAAACACATCAGCTGATGGTAAGTCGATAAAGAAAGTAATAATGCTAATTTTCCTATTGAAGAAATGTGTTAATACTTTTCATATGGAAACGAAATGTTTCAAATTTTGCTTAATGTATTAAAGGAGCAATGAAAGGGTTGACACAAAATAGTAATAATAATAATGACAGTTTAAAATATTCTATTTATTATTATCGCTTACAATGCAACGGCATGTTACATTGTATATTTAAATAACTGCATTATAAATATCCGGTCACGACCTTTTTCGACAACGACAAAGGAAGTCTCACGACTTACGATGACACGATTCACTGGTGCTTCGCGATATCACGGACTTAGAAAATATGATGTTATTATATGTATTTAAAATTACACACATACTAGCTTTTGCCCGCGAATTCGTCCGCATGGACTAGTGACGTTGGCCAGAATTTTAATTTCCTAGGATACTTCTACTGCAAGTAATATAGATACAAACTGCTCCACGCGGACGAAGTCGCAGGCAAAAGCTAGTAATTAATTTAGCCTATATTGATCAGTGATAATGTAGCGTTCAAATGGTGAAAGAATTTTTGAAATCGGCTCAGCAGTTTTTGAGCCTATTCGTTATATACATACACACACGCACAAAGCTTTCTTCTTTATAATATTAGTGTAGATTGTAACAAAGTATGTTCTTTTCAATCTAGTAAAATGATTGCTGCATTTGAAAAAAAAAAATATTTTTCCCCCTATTCCATTATCCACGTCCAATTGATGCGTTTGAGACCAAAATCCCGTTATACAAACCGTAGGCTTTCACATGATATTGAAACTAGGTGGCTTATTGCAAAATTTAATAGCATTACTTCCGAACGCCATTTGAAAGGCATACCGTTAGTGGATCAATGGTCTCGGCGATGGCGTATGACACGCTGGTACGTGAACCGCTTCTAACTTATCTTTATGATTGCCTGGCGCCTACAACGCAATTGCTCGCTATTATAAGGCCGTCTTTGTAACACAAGTGGAAACATGCCTCGAATGTCTCCTATCGGATGTGGTTCACCGTTTGATCGATGAATATATAAATTAAAATAAAGTTATCTTTTACTAACAGAACACCACCCAATTGGAGCTGATACAAATAATAATAATAATATCTGGGGACAATTCCACACACGGCTATCCGATTCCAAATTAGGCAATCGAATACCTGTGTTATGGTAACCGGACAGCTGATAAACATACATATAAACATACGATATAATACTCATATTGATATTTTTATTACGACCAGACACAGAAGATATAAATGTGCTCATCTCACAGTTTTTCCTGGGTGGGAATCGAACCCACAAGCTCCGGTTTTGCAATCAGGGACTCTAACTACTTGACCACGAGGCCAGTCAGACGAGTATAGCGAAGGTGTATATTTCTTCATAATATATTTAAAGCTGTTTATTACATTTGAAATTTCAAATTTATTTTAAGTTTCAAATTTCTTTTTTTATTTGATTAAACAACTATCATAACAAAGTATTTTTTCAATTGTTGACTGGCGGAGAATTCACATAGGAATTGACTTCGCCCTGTGGTATGCCAATGTTGTTAGTGTTCAATAAAAGACTAAATAAGCATTATAATTCACTGATATGTACGCTATAGTAAAAATCCTATTAAATCCGTTTTCGGGAAATATTTTTAAAAAATCATCGTGAAATAATAATAACATTTCTATTAATCCTCTATATTACATCAGTGCCAATTTTGTAAAATTTTAGCGAGTTTTTAGATTAAACAATCAACATTGTAGAATATTAAATCAAATTGTCGTCTCGCTTACATTCTAGCACTTAATATTTCACATCGAATCGCGTCGATAAATTACGGCGGACCGGTCAACCGGTTGACAACATATCGAGTGATATTTGCATAACATAGAAAGATAATTCTATCAAAGGTTATTGAATCTTTATCGACAGGTCAATGACCGTTATGTTTGCACTGAGAGAACATTCGATAACGCACCCTTTGGGTCGGTCTGGGCGCGGTGTTTGAATTAAGATAGTTCAGCTCAAACCTTTCATGTTCCTATGACCGGTTATGACCACAATAATAAATTCTTGATTCTTGCGGTTAAAAGGAAATCGCTCGTTATGTCTTCATATGTTATCGTAATACAGTTATTGCCAAACATTGATCATTTCTGTCCTTAATCAACGGATCAATTCAAGGTTACATCTGATTCTTTTTATAAATAACAATGTAACGTAATGCCTATTCCAACTTATAAGCGATTTCATATTATAAAGGATGCAAATTCTTAGCACTTTGACAATATGAACTAGTGAATAGTGAATATATTTTTTATTATTATTATTTGTTAATATTATTTTATTTTTATTGTTCATTTCAGAATCGATACCGGATTATCCGGATCTCGATACGGATATGCGGTTCATTTCTTCTTTCTTTTATTATTCAATTACCATACGTTTTTATATATCATGCATCGTGAATCGCGGATGAATAACGGCTTGTGCGTCATGAGTCACGAACTCGTCTTTCTGTGTGTCACGGCCAAATCCTATGTCACTCGCTTACCGCAGTATATAATAATGATATTCACATTTAACGAAGTCAAATATAATCGCTATCTGTATTCTTTGTCCTTTATTAACTTGTAATGACCGTTTTGTCTCGTGTTCAGCGAAAAGGATTACTGAGCCGGGTGTATAGTTCGAATCCCACCCCCAGAGGATTTTATATGATGAGCACGAATATTTATTGTGAATATTTATTCTAAGTGTTAATTACCCCTTGGTTATTAATTCATTTCAAACTAAAGATACCATAGAATTATTTTGCTACACAATTCTCAGAGTACCCACTTTGTTTTATTTTTAATCTAGATATAACTATCATCCAAACCCATCTCTAATAGTTTCGTCTCCAGACATTAAGTAACCCTAGATATCCGTCGGGCAGGTCGAAGATGATACATAATTAATCACATCAGGGCTCCAGCCACTTTTATGAGGTCGGCCATTATTCACTCAGGCCGTGCTAGGGTTGCCATCAATTCTGACTGAACTGGTATATTTCAGAATCGTGTATTTCCAATTTCGTGCATTTACGATTATTTGTGACAACCAATATGTCAATATTATAAGAATGTCTATGTATGTGAAGAAAATATTAAATGACCAGTGTTAACCGTTAATATTTTGTTCTTATAATTTGAAACGAGCAATGGCTATCTGACGCGATAAACTTGGAGAACTTTCGGCTAAATCAACATCGGGAGTCATAACTTAAACGGTGCAACCGTTTCTGGTGCAACCCTCATTTAAATATTCGACCAAGTTACAGTCTTAGTTTTGGTCAGTTAGCAATGTGCCAAAGTCTAAATATACAACAGAAATGACAATGGTATTATGCACAGATCGATAGTGTCTCGTCGGATGGTTTTACTGTTCTAATAGGGACGTGGGCCTCTCAGAACATTAAGGTTGAAAGTCGTGAAGTAAATGGCCTGGCTCGGTGCGTATTAGTGTTTTTTTGTCAGAAATCTTTATGCAATTATTATGAATAAAGGGGGTAGAATGAAAAAAAATACGTGAATAACGAGTAAGTTGAATACTTATTTACTTCACCAAAATCGTACAAGAAAATGCTATTGCTCGATATCGTTGGACACTCAAATGGGTCTCTCGTCATTGCGTGACTCTTAACGAGGTGAGTTTTGTACGAGAAGGTCAGCTATAAATGAAGTCACCTTCGAACATCATAACAATCAAACTTAACATCTCAATATTGTATAACCAGACGTAAGCAAGGTACCGTTGCAACTGACTTCAATGATGTATGTGTAGTGTAGAAAACCGGTGTGAACCGAAGAGAGTGATGAATGCCGAAGAAGCTAATTAGGTTTGTAAGAAATTAAGAATAGAGATATTGGCCACTTTATGTTCTCTGCTTACCCGCTTAGGAACCTGGCGTGATGTCATAACAATAATAATTATGTATAAACGCACTTCGAAATACCGTAGTATAGTACATTTGGCAATAATATGTGTCTAATGTACGTAATGATTTTATTTAAGCCAATAAAAGGGGAAAGCTTATCAAGTGTCTGAAAGCGTGGTTTGATATAATTGTTATCAGTTCGCGCCCATACGTATTGCCGCCATCAGACGATTAAATGCACTCTTCAGTTTCTGTACATACGTTACTCTGTGACGTGGTCTTGTGACCTGAATGCGGCCGGCTATACAATTCGAATAGGTGTGCTATTGAACAAAGTTCCGTTTGATCAATTTGCAACGACTTTCCTTCGTACCGTGGAGAGGTATTTCGCGCTGTACGCAAAGGAATTTGCAACGGTGCTACACGCGATTATCGACTTTATTGTGGTTAACGAAAGCTCAATTTTTTTATTCAACTCTAAAGCATCGACGAACGGTGTCGCAATATTTCGTAACTCCTTACGTTTTAGAGCGTATAAGATTGTATTAACTTTTTCTCATAATATTGGATTCTGAGAATTTTTGTATCGTTGTGCTGATAAAGTTATTTTGCTCACGCTGTAGTTCAAAGATATAGTGTATGTTTTATAAATAATTTGTTGAATATAATAAGACAATTACTGTTATCTACTATGAAATAAGTTCAAATGTATTTTGCCAGCGAAATCGTTTGCGCGGCCATCTAAATCTAATCTAATTTCTGTATCGACATTCAATTCCTAAAATATTCGTTTGTATATATAGAAGTATAAGTAGAAGACCGATCTTTTCTCAGTATTTATGTTATCTGTAAGCCTGATCATAACATTACACAGACAGGCAGAGTAACATTCGCAATTAACATTATTTCCACAAACACATACCTATTAATCATGACACATACAGATTTTTCGAAATAACGAAGTTTTTGCCTTAATTACTTATAATATGAATATCAAACGTTATCATTTTCAATGCATAAAATTATTAAAATCAATTTTTTTTTCATTTATTGAGTTGAAGAGCTTTTCGCATCAAGTTTATGAGAAGCTCTTTTCCCTTTTAAATCACAATTCGTTTAAAATAAAAGCATTTGTACGCCGATTTTCGTTTGTTTTATGTCCGTGATGTATTTCGATCCGTATGCAAATTGAAAATTGCTTCAATAACTGGGTGGATACTTCCAGTTTTAAATAATGCCTGATCACGTGGTCACAGCTAACCCATTTGGCATGTAAACAGTGGACGGTATTTACATTTCTCGTTTATACTCGGAATTTAATTGATATCGTGGTCGTGAATGTGTTAGGGCATATCTTTAGCTCGTTACACTTTGTATTAGTTTTTATCGTACGAATTAAAATTGTAACTGTAATATTAAAGGTCTGCTGTTGGTTTAGTTAAAAACTTAAAAACTAATACACTACATAGTATAAAAGAAAGTCGCTTTCCGCTGTCTGTCCCTATGTATGCTTAGATCTTCAAAACTACGCAAAGGATTTTGATGCGGTTTTTTTTTAAAAAAAAGTGATTCAAGAGGAAGGGATATATGTATAAAAACATCCACTATATAGTAGAGAAATACTGTTAAGATTCAAATGGCAGAACAACGTTTAACGGGTCAGCCAGTCTAGAATAATATCAAACAGTGTCAATTAAGAGTTATCCTTCGATTTTGAACTATGAAAATGCACGACAATAATTTCAACATAAAACAAATTAGGCCCCGATAAATTCCATTTAATATGTTTTTCGACAGTTTATAAAAAACAATTCCAAAAGTGGCCATATTCCCAATTGCACGGAAAATGCCACCAAGTCTTTCGAAAAGGTCTCTATTTACGACCTATAAACTTTTATAGCTTTATTTCTACAACGTGCAAAGCCCATTTTTTGCGATAACAATATTTATTCCCCGGAGAATTTCCTGTCGTTTCACTAAAAACGACGAAATCGCTAATCCTTTACATCAACGACTTTTTGTGCGTTTATTATTGACAAAAAAACGCTTCAAATGCTTACATGTTTATATTACTTTTGTGCTTATAAAAATTAAAGGAATATCAGTGTATCAAGGTCACTGTTTCTTCGTAAATGTAGCAAAACTTGCCGTTTGATGTAATCGCCGACTTTTATCTATCTATGTATGTATTATTAAGAGCCAGCTAGACTACTTACACTTATTTATGTACATTTCGAAGAAGTTACTCTTCTCAAAGACCTAGTTTACAGTACTTGTATGTGTGTCTAGGTAATACATTTTATATTTTTCCTTTTGGCAAATTACAATTTTGTCCGTGTGGTCTATCTGCGACTGTAATCTTCCAATTTTCCCATTATGATTGACAAAATCAAACTAAATAATTTTTTTATGTGATTCGATTGGAACAAACTTGTGTATGTACCTACCCATATATAAACTGGGGATAACTAAAAGCATTGTCGTTATGTATTCAATTTTGAGTCAAGTAGTGACTAAGTGTTTTCAAAAGAAATGCGTGTAGAGAATGTACAGAACAAATATAGGCGTAGGCGTTTTAATATAACAAATCAATTTTGCCAAACTTAGCGCAATATTTTCTTGCTGGTAATGTAAAATTCATACTGACTGCGACGCTAAGATTAGATTACATAAAATGAGTATAGTAACATTTTACAGTAGCTCTTGGCTCATAACAATATGTTCTGATTTAGTCGCTACTAGATCACTCTCTTATATTTCCAAAAATCGCGGCCGTGCCGTGCTGTGACGTAATTTTATCCCAAGAAACGTTTTTAATATAAAAGTATGTTAAAAGGGATGCGGACGTTCCGCGCATTCCTCTGTCAAACATTCCAATTAGGAACAAAGGAATTACTTGAAAATGGAACTATTTTCAGTTATCTTTTGTCGGACATATTTTTCTAAGACATATCTTATGACTTTAGATTTATGTCGAAACCTTTACTTAACACTAGATTACCAAATCAGTTATTTTGACTGGTCGTGCAATTTCAATGCAAAATTCCTACTACATATATCATTTGATTTCAGAAATAATGTTATTGTT
>DWUN01003818.1:0-11538 GCA_018249975.1 Passova gellias
ATAGCTATATAACAAAACAAGTTTCATCAAAATCCATCCAGTAGTTTTTGCGTCAAAGCGGGACAACAGACGGACAGAATTTTTTTTTTAATTATTTCTTTTGTCTTGTGTTACTTGTATGAAGAGCCCTAGGGGTATTTGTTAAAGTTTTTATTCAATTTACAGAATTGAATTGTTCTACGATTTTATTATATGTATAGATTAGTGAATTAAATTTAAATATTCTAGTGAACATTAATTGTTTTTATAGCAATATCAAGAAATTATTGCTATTTACATTTCTTGATTTATTGTTACACTCTAATTAGAAATGTTGCATTCATAAAAAAAACAAGTCGCTACATCAACTACTCTTTGAGTGTCATAAGACAAATATTGCGTAGTTTAATCTACGTAGATAGATTACAAGATACTTTTAAAAATCATCCTTATTGACAGGTGTAGTTATTGGAAAAACGAGATGAAAATGTAATATTGAAATCAATTTAAATAACTAATTATGATACTGTATAATTGATGTGTCAATTAATGAATCATAATGGGTGGGTCAAAATGTACAAAGTTTTTCCTCAAACTTCACACATATAAAGGCATAATTCTAAACACTTATTCCAGTAATAGGTATGTCCGGGCGAAAGGTGGGAAGGGGAAAATAAATATATATTCCACTCAAGCAACGGTTGCTGTGGTCTGACAAGGACGCTGCACTTGCAGATGTCTTCTGTAGTCTACCCTTTGTACAACCTATTAGCTTCAGATGTCACAATTGTGTAAATAATTAAAATAAATATATGTATAAAACAGGAAGATGACTGACTGACTGTGATGGCTGATCCAGAGATCAACACCTGATCCTTAATTGTGTAGAGCTGTGCTATGGTGATAAGCTATAGAAATAATATTTTGTAATTTTAAATTTTGAAAATTGGAATATTGAAATATTAGATAAGGACGATTAAAAGAGGTTTAATGCATTATCCCTAATTCCATATTTGATTTAAGTACTTTGTCGTGAATAGCACTAAAGTTTGTAAATCAACTAAAGTTTGTAAAGCATGCAGTTATATGAGTTGAGTGAATTAGAGAGGTAAAAAAATTATTTCATTGTAATGCTCACATATCATTGACCACCTGAAGGTGCCGACCAACACAAAACGAAGTAACAGGAAAAAATTTTGTCATGCATTGTTCAAGAGAAACCATGTAACATCAAGTATGAAAAATATTTATCATGTTATTATTGAGATCCTGTCACCTGTGATTTGGTTTATACTATAAGCACATGGATTTCATACAAGCATGTAAGATTGAGGAGGAAACCAAACCAACCTAGTCATGAAATGTGAGCTTATTGAGTCATTCTGATACATCAACATGGATAACGGAAATTGGTTCAAAATGTCAAATATACATAATGGGATGTCTTATTAAGTTTAAAATTAGCGACAGGACTACAAATAAATAAGTTGGCTTTTGAATTCGGACACTAAAAGAGGGAGTAAGATGTTCGACAGCAGTGGAATAGCATAGAAGAGCTTAAGATGCGCGGGCGCCGCTGATCGCAAACGTTGCAGTTTGAGCCATGACTCACAGCCGCCCAAAATAACTTCGGAATGGGCGCCGCCTACCGGCCGGGGCGGGCGGCGAACCGCTCGCGCTCAGTGGCAGCCGCGAGCCGCTAGAGAAGCGGTCGACGTGGAGCGTGCGAGCCCCGCACTGACACGGGTGGTGGCGGCGCCGGCGCGGGATGCGCCGCCATGCCGGTACGACACCGCGAACTCGGCGAAGAGCTCGCACCCCCGGAGCCCAAACGCTGCAGACACTGCGACGGTACGCAACCACTTAACGTCAGAATGCTCTTAACTCCATAAATCGCGCCGATAACTCACCCACTGTACATTCCTAATGTAAACACGCGATAAAATGCGCTAATCGAAATGGAATACATTCTATGGTCTCGAAAAAATCGGTGACATCTCAAGATTAAGATGACTCTGTTTTGTAGTTTTGTTTGATGGTTGCTCTTAAGCTCGCCGAATGCTCAAAAGCCGGTCACCACGTGTGCCAGCATTGTTGATATACTACATAATGTCACCTGTTCTAAAGATGCACTGACTTTCATTGTGATAAACAGCCCTAATCAAATCGCTAATACAACAATATGCTAATGTGATGCTGTCCTGATTGCGAATTAATTTGTAACACGTGTGAAGTGTGTTATATTTTGTGTCTTTGTTTATTTCTCTTGGAATAAGCTTCGTATCCCTTACGATACACTTACATATACAACTATGTGGGATATTTTTATGTAATAACATAATTTAAGTGCATGATTGTAGTTGCTAGTAATAATAATGCTAATTTACTTTGTCTATTCGTGAGTTACAGTGTCTACTAGCCATATATTATTCATCATAACAGTAACGAATAACAAAGTTAACAAGTTATTTAAAAATAACTTTTATATGCGCATGTGCTAAAACTTTTACCGATGCTTAGCTGTTTTTGTATTAATTTTTTTTATCTCCATTTATTATATTATACAATTAGGTAAATGATTTTGGTGTGTAGTAATTACTAAGTAATATGTTAGGACAATAAAGGTTTTCCAGTTTGAAGATACGGTATTGCTATGTAACTGAATAAATCCTATGACGTGATTTGTATTGCGTTTTTCATATTTAAATTTGTGCAAGTTTAAAATGAATAGTTTCAGAAATATACATTGGTCGTATAGCCTGTTGAAAGTACCGTAGCCAAAATTACGGCTACGGTATGCGGAGATGAAACACCGCAGATAACTTAAACTCCGGAGTCACTCGAGCAAATCTGCCGCGCGCTCGTTTTAATTATATTTCATCATCTTTATATGTATGTAGCTAGTGCTAGTGCAACATGCACAAATGCAGCACAATCCCTGAATTCGTGTCTCAATACATTCTAATAATCTATTCATAACTAAATTTGTTACCAAAAATCCTAATACTGTTATATAATTTTATTGCTGATTCTGTTATTTTTAATTATATCAACTGTGCATTTCATGCTCGCTCATCTAATGAGAGTGCGAAGTAAGCCACGTAAAATTACAGTTAAAATGTTAATTTTCGAAGCTCCTAATTTCGCGCTGACGTTCGAGTTTATCTGCAGTGGGCATATCTTTAGATTACCTTAGTCACCGGAGTGTAATATGTGTCAGGAGGCGTCGAGAATGGAAAGTGCATATAAATAGTATTCACATCGGTTCCAGAGCGGGACGCCTTATGTAACTGGAGGCTCGTAAACAAATGCACGTCGAGTGCCGTACATGCGTTAGCCATACTTCGAATTGCACTTGTCTGTCTTGCATAATTAGGGCGGGACGCGCATCCGGCGCCTCCGCACCGCTGCACCGCTGCACGTGACTTTGCTACATTCATTATTACATTTACCTCCAGAACATCTGCTACATTCACTATTTCATTTTCGCTTCACTATACATTTTATTTCGAATGCTACGACGTTCATTTATGGCAAACATAATAACTAATGAATAACTATTAATGCTATTCAGCTTCTTGAATTTTTTACTAGACCCGACGATGAGTGTACAAAATATTTTATCTAGAGATCTTAAAAAATCGGTACCGTACAAGTTTAATTGTTTTCATAATATCCACGATTCGCATTCCCTTCAAATAAACCCTTGAAATGAAGAATGTGAATAAAATTTATCCAGATATTAGTTACGTAATCAGCCAATGAAATTATTATTTAATAGAAATGATAAATTTGTGTATTCCTTTCAACGCAGTCGCAGTCAACACAGAGCCGAAGTTGTGTTTATGTGCTATCGATTGTGGCGGTGATGTTACAACAGGTGGCTGTACCGCCGTTGTTGGCGGGGCTATCAGCAATGTTGATCACTTGATCACACTCACCAACATACTGGAATACAAAATGCGATACAAATGTCAAATCTGCCATTGTTTATGAATAAACAATTAAATACGAGTAAATGTTAACTCTGTTATTATTTAGAATTATTTTCACTACTCATGTTTAATTTAATTTTTTGATTAAAAAATACAGTAATTTGGAAATTGCGTATTATTAAAGAATCTTAAACTATATCTAAACTTGATAATTACGTATTTAGAACTTTAATATTTATAATTAAAAAAAAACTCAATACAAGTGATTAACTTCATTTGGCGTCTTTGAATGGGAACAACCTTTTACAAAAAATCCAATCCCTCCAGTCTAATATATGTCACGTTCCAGAAATAGTGTATGAATAAGGTTTCACAAATGTTAGGCGATGTCGGCCCTATAATAAAAGTCGCCATTTCCACCAAGAAAATGATTCTATTTACACGAAACGCGTTGGCGTGCCGTTGTGGCGGTAAGGTAATTCTGTCGCACGCAACAACGGAATGTTTGTTTTGAAGATTCGCAAACAAGTAATTACTGTTCCACGAAGACAAGCTTGTGACCAATGCGTAATGTATACTTTATATTATTCAAAGGAAATACAATTGTCGCTACGTTTAATTATGGTTTAACTAAAATCTGGAAACACCAATCTCGACGAATTATGTAGCATAGAATTTGTTTGAAACTGGAGTTTGTAAGAAACTGCATTTTTTAAATTTAAAATGGTTGGACTAGACTGTTGTTTGCTCTATTTTAAGAGATATGAATTATGGGTCATATAAAAAATATATCGTCCTTCAGATTAAAAAAACATTATCGTTATTAGTTTTAGAACAAGCTTTCGCATAAAATGTAAGTGTTTTTGTATATATTTTTTTACTTTTGATCGTTATTATTGTGAGCATTTTCCCAAGTTGTTCGAGACATTATTCGACAGTTTATGGGTGGCAGTTAAATATACCCGTCTCGGTTTGTCGTCACAAATAGAATTTTGGCACTGACTGTCTGTGGTTGTGTAATTCATATGTAAACCACTTGTAGAATTTAAACTATGTATTCTTGATTGTAGGTGTAAATGAGATATTTGTGCACACGTTAAGGGTTATCGGCCTAATCGCATTAAATATTTTTTTAATGTAATAGTACAATAATAATGTTTTGTTCATTTTGTTGGTCACTTCATTTATAATGTACAGCTGCTGTCGTATATGTTACTTGTAGTCTTCAATGTTGGCCTGTTACGTTGCAGTTGCCAAGTGAAAGTGTTTTTTTTGGGTTATAGAAAAGTCTGGCCAGGTTTCAACTGCGGAAGCATCACTGTTGCATTTTTGCTCACTAGTATTGCAATTGCAACACTATTGTAGTCTGGCCGGCGTAGGCCTACGCTTTTAACCCTTCAGTGTTCAGTTGTCGATGAGTCTGTGCCTCATCTAGGTAAGCAGGCAGCAACGTTCCTGTTTGAGATTTGATGCAACGTTACGTACATCAATGAATTTAAATCTTATGTCATGTGATATGAAATAATAATTTATAGGCTGACATGATATTATATAGTATATTAGTGTAATAATATAATATTATTTTCCTAACAATGATTATTTGCGTCAACATCTCAATATACCCACAAACACAACTTTACCGGAACCACCGTCGGAAATGTTATTTAATTTATTTTTTTTAAAAATGTTTTCTCGTGAAGTGAAATGTAAATGTCTTTGAGAAAATAAATTCTTTGACCCCAAATTAAAGAAGGGTTTCAGTGTTTTAATTAAAATTTAGACGAACTCATTATGTTCTGGGAAGGTTCCATTAAAGAACGTTGAATCCATAACTTTTGCCCTTCGATGTAAGTATTGTAGTACACTTACATATGCCTATAATATTTGTTACGGTATATTTTTAACAATTTATATTGAGTCGTTGGAAGGTGTAATTAGCGGAGTCGTCCTCGTTCTAAACGCACCTTGACCTCGTTGTGTTACTTTACGATGTACTATCCACCATTATACTTTTCTTTACAAGCATGTTCGTAAAACGGCAGATGGTAGTTTGTCGGATGACAATAAAATGTAAATATTTAGTAACAACGCGACATTGATGTGAACTTGGAATTAATTTACTAAATATAACAGCTGTATCGAAACCCAATGTAGATTAGTTCTATAAATTATATGGAGCTAATTTTCTCTTGACGTTAGATCACCTATTATTTTAGTTACGCGATGTGAATGATCTGACAAAATGCTGCAATATTCTTGCCTTTTCACCTAAGGTTTTACGAGCCCACGTGACTTGGTTCAACAGCCTCATTAAAACATAAGTTGCAAATTATTAAAGTAGTACAAAAGTAGAATTTGTATGTTTTTACTCGAATATATGCTGAAATATATGAATCTCATGTCTAACGTCCAATATTTTCTACAGTGAAATTTTGTGCTGAATATCCTTGTTACGATGAACTCTTATATTCAATATATGATTTCCTGCTGATTTAATGTCTGACAACTTACCGAGTTTGGTTAAATTACTTACATTTATTTGGTGAATGTACAGTTCTAAATCATGCGTTGATATTTTATTTCACTGATATAGATTTCGGCACATTAATTAATAAAAATCAACAGCAATATTGTATGTACATACATACATAGTAGAGAACATACATTATTTATTTACATTACATTACATACATAGTAGAGAACCTAATGAAAAGCATAAGTCCTTCCAAGTAAATTGTTCATCACAAATTTATAGAATGCAACGAACAACAGTTATTGTTGAAACTGAAAAATTGGAAAATATGCGCTAAAGCAATCTGCTGCTTGTATAATATACTCCTGTGATTAAAAAAAAAAAAATGAAATATGAGCATTCAGTGCGGCGCGACTTGCGCGGCCCTGATTAACTGCCAAATACATTACCGATAATGACAGGATCTTTTAGTGCACTACGAACATGCACTATGTTGGCTCCAAAATAAGATGGAATATGAGGTGTACCTTCATATTGTATAGTACTTTAAATAGAAAAGTGTTGTTATTCAAAATTGGTTTTAACAGTCAGTCGTAAACGGCTGTTTGGAAAAACATACTTGGTACATGTTCTGTTTTTTTGTTTTTTTAGAATTGTTTAGTTAGTAATGGACTTTTATTCATAAACTTTTCCAATTTTGTACTACATTATTGGACTTCAATTATTGAATACCTTTCCTAATACACTTGCCCGTTAATATACGAATTTTCTTACATGCGCTAATGAGTCTTTTGGTTATTATGACGTCCCTAACGTTATTTCCCTAATGTTGTCTTGTCTCTTATGCCATCCCTAATATTATGATTAACGTTAGGGTGTCGTGGGAAGCGATTGCGAAGTGCGAATGCCGCATATGAGTCGTATTACCGTTATCGTGGACAGTATCTTGGACCCGTGTCAACTGGACGCTGACAAACCACTCTCGGTTTCTGTCGCATCCAGACCGTGACCAAACTCTACCTTAGCCTCTGTTCTTATCCATACTAATATTATTAATGCGCAAGTAACTCTGTCTGTCTGTCTGTGACGTGATCATGACTAAACCGCTGAACCGATTGTGATGAAATTTCGTTTAGAGATACTTGAGGGTCTTGAGGGGAACATAGCCTTCTTTTCCTCCCATTTTTTTAGTTTTTCCAAGAATGACATTATTTTACGAAAATGTTGCAATTTTGACAAAGAAAACTTTGTGACACAGTGTTTTCCAGGCGTGCGAAGCCGAGGTCAAAGCTAGTTGGGAATACGTGCAAAATGTCAATCGTGTGTAATAGGCCCTAAATTGAAAGGGTTCCACTACTGTCCGTTTATGTAAAGGGGCTTAGACACTGGTTATGTTGTCAAGTGCAATCATTGTCAGCATGGCTTAGGCGTGTTTTTCATTAACCTACCACCCACCAGTTATTCGTGATTAATTAGGGATCTTATGTATTAACAGCTATCTTTATTTACAAAGAAATTTGGATCGCTGTCAACCCTCAGTAATACAGTCACATACACAGATACCTATATGATAATAGTCATTAATTTTGGTCTTAACTAGAAATACCGTAACAATGGAATGAAATTCTCAAATAAATAGAAACATGAAAAGATAATAACGTTCCGTTTTTTGTCTATGGCGCCTGTTATCAACAGTACTATTCAAAAATTTAAATGAAATTGTACTAAATTCTCGTTTAGGATAGATAACATTTCGATATCATATAATGTTTTATCTTCTTCGTTATGATATTTAGTATAGTCTAATTATTTTACTTTGAACCCTCGTTTACTTACCCAAAATTGTAAAGAAAAACAATATTTTTGACGTTATTTAAATACAGGAAAAATTATTTTATGAAACCATGATATTATAGGTACCCCTATAACATCATCATTGATATTTTGTTATTACAGTCTATTCAACAAAGTCAGAATTTAAAAAATCTTAGGATAAAGTTTTAGCATATTAGCGTGTTTAAATTTAAATTGGTTTGTTGCCCGTACTTTATGATCGACTTTAACGACATCGACCGTTTTGTATCTGGGATCAATTAATAGAAATGACCAGTTCGCAGAATTAAAACCTTCACAACCACCTGTTTGCGGGTAGCGCCCGTGGGAATGATATACGTTCAACTTATACAACTGAAGTAACCTTCACGGAAGAATATATAAACACAAATAAATTCAACGTGTTACCATCGCGCAATAGTTTCAAGTTTTTTGATTATACATATGTTAATTATTGTTTTTTTTTGTCACAAATAACTATTCTTTTTAATTGCGACGGATACTAATTTCTTTCATTTTACTCATTAATTTACTGACACACCAACAGCATTACACACAATGCATTACAATTCACTTACTTACATCTGTATTAAATCGACTGGTTTGAATGAAAATTACAGACGCACTCCATCATTCTTTAGTTTGACGTGTTTGATTATTTTTTATATGATAAGTGTTAATTTAAAATAGTTAAAAAATAATAATTTATAGTAATAATTTGAACTAATGAGTATACATTACAATTATGTATGTAACCTTCCAAAGTTGCTTGTTTTCCTACATATATCTATCTAAGTATAACGTATCCTTATATATATTATGTTCCACGTATCGATTGCTTATCAAACAATTACTATATTTAGTCGTAACGTAGTCATTCATCACAGATTAGCATAGCTATTGACGCAACCGATTAATTTATCTCTGTTAAACCCGTACAATTTCTACTTGGCTATCTTTCTAGTTTATCTTCGTTGCGACTTTTAGAGCCGGTGGGCGGTTTGTTGTTAATAATCCTCATTTTGGCAAACTCGTAGTTCGGCCGCCACGCCATGCGCCGCTGCGGCGGTGGCTATAATTCATGCAAGAGGATAATTTGCATGGAAATAGACACACTGAATGGTTGCCAATCTATTCGACGACGACAGCGGCACGCCACTCGCTGACTTATCTGTCCACCATATTCATCGTAATTGAACGGGACCCACGACCATTTATCTATTATAGGCCACGATGTTTATACATGATGATACATTATTGTATTTTTAATTAATGTATCACTGGAAATATCTGTGTTTCGTTAAATGACTTTTATTGTAATGCATTGTGGTAACAAGATAGCGTCCCTGTGGCTCGTAATACATAGTTATGTAAGGGATGTGCTATAAAGAGGTGTCTACATCTTCACAGACTGCCACCTGTATCAAATTAGCCAGAGTCTACAATGGTGGCCACACAACTGATAATAATCTACATATATATGAATAGACAATAACTCAGACTCAAAACAAATACGTACCCTTGCTCATCACACGAATATTTATCTAGGGTGGGTATCAAAAACACTGGCCCCGGCTCAGCTGACAGGTTTACTGAGCATTGGATCAAGGGACCATCATCGAATACATTAGCAAGACTGGAGTAGCGACGGGCGAAGCAGCGCAGACCCAGCCCAATTTAACTTAAATAGGGAATGCTTTAACTGTGTCAGTGATCGCGTGCCAGCCGGAAATGTTGGTTTGTTTAGCATGCAGATTTATTTCTGTCTGTACTGTGTCATCTCGGGGCGTCATCCTTTAGGCCGTCCCGGCTGGGCGGACGGGAACGCTTGGCGCTTGCTGACGCAAATTTCGCAATAGCGACTAGATGAGCCCGCCGATGGAAATATAGGATATAAAGACGTCTTTGCGAAATTGTTCATTTTCAATGGATAATTTCAAGCATTTACTTTTACCACTTTGTTGCTCATTATTGTGCCAAACATATTTCATATTTACTATATTATTAAGAAATACTTGGTTCCGTTTTCATATCCAAGAATGTCGTTCGATTAATTAAATAGAAGTAACGGGAACACTTAGGAATATCTTCATTAATAGCCATTTAACATCAATTATAATAACATATACTCTAATTTACATCTATTAGTGTTTTGATTGTATGTTTTTATTAGGTACTAGCTGTGCCCGCGAGTTTGTCTGCGTCATTTTATATCATTCTAAAATAAAAGTAGACTAAGATACTCATTATTACATCAGCTATGTGCCAGTGAAAGTCTCGTCAAAATCGGTCCAGCCGTTCCAGAGATTACCCGGAACAAACAGACAGACAGACATAAAAATTGTAAAAATATTATTTTGGTATATGTACCGTGTGTACATACATATGCATTTAGTAAAAAGTGGTTATTTTAATACTAGAAACCGACACTCCAATTTTATTCATTTGTATAGATATGCATAGCGCAAAAAACTCATTGTTTCTGTCGAGACCTAAGTAAAATGGAACGCGCGTCTGCAGCCGCAACGCATGTCTCGCCGCGGCGTTACCGAACAAAATGCCAACTTGGGTCTCGTAATGCACATTAGATAGACCTGAGACCGCGTTCCTTGGTACACCGCCAGAATGACCGATCCTTTTGGCGTGTCGATACGCCGGTCATACCGCTTCGTAAGCGAAAATAATGCCAGTTCAGAGACTAACGAACTTCTCTTGTCTGACCTATAAAGGCGGCGCAGGTGAAATCTTAATTGCTTGCATTCTTCACTTTGATCATTGTTATAGCCGGATATGCTTAGGTCATATTATAATGTGTATAATTGTTATTCTAGATAAAGCCACGTTTTGTCATAAAACGTACGTTTATTTTTACTAGTATTGCTTGGAACTGATCGAAATTCGACTGTACTTTATTACATTTTTAAATTAGAACAATTGATTATATATTTTATTAATACAACCAGACATATCAGTAAAAATTTCTTCAAGTCAATAAAAAGTGGAATAGACAAGTTATAGGGAAAAAATATTTGCAATTAATTTAACTTTTATTTAACACACGTTAGGTACACAGTACGGTATTCTAGAGATAAGATGCGATGGTTGGGTATGTAATTTATCTAGAATAAAATTGTGATTAGTCTTACTTTAGATCTCGGTATTACGAGGTCGAGATTTTTAAATAGAAACTTGACCCTTTTTTTATGCCACTAAATATTCGCTTGTTTTCCTTTTTTTCCTTTTTTACGTAACGTAACATCACGCCTGTAATCCCCGAAGGGGTAGGCAGAGGAGTGTAGTACACCCCCACATTTCACC
>DWUN01003819.1:0-11537 GCA_018249975.1 Passova gellias
AATAACATCCATTAAATAGTGGAGAAATACTGTTATAGTTTATATGGCAGAACAACGTTTGCCGGGTCAGCTAGTTTATATATAAGTAACATAAAACTAACTTTAAACTTGTACATGACTTATTAATAAAATGGCAATAATGCCTATAAATTTGAAGTATCTACGCAAAGGTAATGTCCCGCTGTGTCGTATTTTCCTTATTTAAGGTTACAATGATTATAATGTGGAAATAATTACGAAGCTCGGCAAATTCGAAAAATTAAGATATCTAATGCCCCAAGAGAGAAGTATCATATCCTCCTACGCCCGTATTACATGGTACCTACTTACATAGTAATGTTATTTCCTGTCGCGCTACTTGCTGAAAACGTCATCATTTGATTTCCCTGAGGATAATCTGAATTTAAAAAAAAAACGAACATTTCACATATAGGTATACATTTAGAGGAGTTTTTGCATCATTTATAAAAGCTTTCAAGTGATTCATGAGCAATGTTTGTGTTGCTGCTATATTCGAAGTATAATAATACATATATGAAGATTGTAATTTAAAAAATTAAAACTTGTTTAAGTACCACATTTATAGGGAATAGGAAACTCAGGCCAGGGTTCCGCTGCAGAAGTAGCAGCGACGTAATTGCGGACGCAAGGCTGAATTGATTGAACAGTATTCTGGTTTGAACGTCCATCTGTTTTAAGTACACAAATACATTATAACTTAAGGTATTTAATGACTGGAGACCAAAGAGCGAAGAAACAAGCAGGGTGGGTAAATACAGAGCTTCGGTGGAATGGATGTGGAACTGGTGATTGAGAAAGGTAGTGGTCTAAGAGAACCGGTCGTTGTCACATCCAGCCCATTGTTCCGGCTACCAAATTAATGACGTAACCAAACTGTTGTCAGTTATGATATTTTGAGATAAATTATTCATTTCTACGCAGCAACTAGCGACAATGTTGGCGACTGGCGACGTGGCCATGGTTTCATAATTGAGAATGTGTTCGGTAAAACCTTTTTTGTATGAAGCTTATATTAAATTTCATAAGTCAAATATTATTACTTATACATACACTGCATACATAATAATACAGTTAAGGTAGGTATACCTAAAGGTCTATTAGTATTCAATCGAAAATGTAATAAACATGGTCATTTATTCGTTTTTTTTAATACACAATCAGACATAAATAAATAAAAATACCTGTATCGGGTCTTTGTTCTCTAATAACGTACCGATCCATGACGTTAAATGTAATAAGGATTTTACTGGAAAAAAGCAACTTCAAACTTTTGAATCCAATTCTAATACCAAATTTTAAAACTTTAAAGGCGCGAATTGTAAAGTTTTTTTTTTTTTGCAATGGGCGTTGTTATAACAGCATATATTTTATAAAAATAGTCATTACAAATAAAAAATTGTAGATAACAAAATTCGCTATATTTTTTATTGACGATTTAATAGCTGTTAAACAGCCTAATCTAAAAATTAAATTAATTTTCTGTCCATATTTATTAACATACAGATAGGTATCTTGCCCACTGTGGACGTCAACCATTAAAGATAGTGTTGCAAGTAGATGAAAATATCGATTTTTATATCAAACGCTTAAAAATAACATTAATCGATAATATCGACAGCTTCAAATTAAGTAAATAAGAAGCAAATAAAATAACTTTTTATTACTTATGTTAACTTCTTACATAACATTACATTACTTAATAATGTTTGTCAACGGAAACTAAAACGAGGAATTTTGATAATCTTTAATCGAGTAACTTAGTAAACTATGAAAATGAATAACAAAATAGCACCATTTATTAGATGAGCTCTAGACAAACAAACATAAAGAACATCATAGATATAAAAGCAATGATGCTATAGGTTTATTAATTTTTTTTTAAAGTTCCTATGCTGCTGTAAAGATTTTAAAATATCTCAATATCGATGTACAACTCTCTTCAATTATGATAATATCATATCAGTCATGGTTCGATATCGATATTGCAAAGTCGATATTGTCTGACATCCGATATATCGCTGCAGCTCTAAGTACGACTTCTGTCAAATTCGTCATTGACAGTGTCAATAGTATGGTGTTGAATATTTCTTCTTTGTAACTTTTTACTTTTAGTCATCAAATCTTACTTACATTACATTCCTAAATTACAAGCAAATGTATTAAACATTCTTGTAGTGTCTGAAGAGCCATTATACTTTTCTAAAATTACATATATTTCTGCAAAAACACATCACTTACCATGGAACTTCAGGACACTTACTATAACAAATCGGAATATGTTGAGACTGTAAGTTGTTTATTATTATAATAGATAACATAAAAATAAAGAATATATTTATTTATGGTGTAAGTACTGTAATACTTCATAATTATAATCAGTAATAAGTAGAACATACCCCATTACCCCAAATTGCTATATTAAGCATGTTAGTATTTATTTCATTGTACAGTCGTGCAATACATCGTAGGTACTGGCCAAGAAAAAAACGTACTGGCGCTTTAAAAGTAAACCAACAGTTACCACAGTACCATCTCATACAAGAGATCCCTATGCTTTATGAGTTTGTCCCACTTGACATTTTTATTAAAACTGCTGTTTTCTGTCATTACAGGCCTCCGGAAATAAAGTGAGCCGTCAAACAGTGCTATGTGGCTCGCAAAATATAGTGCTTCATGGTAAGGTTATTGTTCAAAGTGATGCTATAATAAGAGGAGACCTTGCCAATGTGAAGACCGGAAGGTTCTGTATTATCAGCAAAGGATCTGTTATTAGGCCACCGTTTAAGAAGTTCAGTAAAGGGTGAGGTTCTAGTTACACTATTAATAGGCATTAAAAAATTTTCATTTGTCCCTGTGGT
This sequence comes from Passova gellias, assembly GCA_018249975.1. Classification (NCBI taxonomy): domain Eukaryota; kingdom Metazoa; phylum Arthropoda; class Insecta; order Lepidoptera; family Hesperiidae; genus Passova; species Passova gellias. Next base: position 2,880 of record DWUN01003819.1, read on the forward strand.
ACCAACATGAATGTGTGAATAGTCTACTATTACTACTGAACAACAACAATATACCATCACGCCAGGTCCCTAACGGGGTAGGTAGACAAAACCGATTCCCAAAAATGTCTGTCCTTGCAAACCTGACACACTAGTCTACATTCAACACTCTCTTCATGCTTAAACACCGTTTCGGAGACTCTTGACTTCTGTATCAGCCGTCTAATAGTACTATTACTACTACTTACTATTCAAGAATGCTGGTAACTCGCTCGCACTTGGTGCTTTCTGCGTACACCATACGGGACCTGGTGTGATGTTATGTATGTATGTAAGAATTAAAAACAAATTGATTTAACATTAAACCTGATTGTTGGGTATTGTTAGTGATTCTCACTTGGGACAAATAATTCCTTGATGAACATGAAAATCTTTTTCGTCTAGACGATAATTATTTTTTTGTAATCATCTGTATAAGAACGCATTTACGAATTAGTTATTATTTTATCAACTGTACACATATCATAACACAAGATCTGCCTAAACATGAGATCAGATGTCTGTTATATTATTATTATAAGTACGCATTAATTAAGTTCATAATTTTTCCAGAGTAGCCTTCTTCCCTCTACAAATGGGTGACCATGTTTTCGTCGGTGAAAACACAGTTGTAAATGCAGCTGTTGTTGGCTCATATGTGTATATCGGAAAAAATGTGGTTATTGTAAGTATTTACACAATTCTAAAATTGTATCATCTGTGACAAGTCACAGAATCCCAAACGCATTCTGTAACAGTATGCTAACACGGATACAACAGGCAATACAGGCGGATACAATTTTAGACAACAAGTGTATGCCAGTCTTTTATTTTGTGGTTATACTTTCTATTATTCTTCTATTATTGTGAAATTTCAGAATGATGATCTCATTGCTTGTTTGACGGCTTGTTTATTACTGTTTCAGGGTAGAAGGTGTGTACTCAAAGACTGCTGCATGATCGAAGACAACTCTGTGCTACCAGCTGAGACTGTTGTACCCTCATTTGCAAGGTATTCCGGAAGTCCAGCAAGACTCATCACAACTTTACCGGAAGCGATGCCCGATCTCATGACAGAGTTTACCAAGAGCTATTATCAACACTTTTTACCTATAACTGTACAGTGATTATTTAAAATTGTAACATTAAATATCATGTTGTTTACTTAATATACTATATATGTTACCTATGTACTATTCTATTATATTGTAATTTTTAAGTTCTTTATAGCTGTATGGAAGGGTTGTAAGATTTTTGCAGCAATATTTTATTTAGCTTTTAACCTAATAAAGAATTTAAATGCTATTTTAAGAGAAATTATTTTTTAACGTATTAAATGCCTCAATTAAAATGACGACAGTTATTACCGCCATTTATATAAATTACTTATTGTAAGTTTTTTAAAGTGAGCTTAAGAAAGTTGACTCATCTATTTAAATCGGTTAAATTAAAGTTCGGTCTACAAATACAACTAAATACGATTGTTCTTGGCTGTTTGTATTAAACGCTTTTGTAACACTCTTCAGTATGAAATTTAGAATGTCAAGTAAAAAACTAACGTCAGTATGATGCTATGTGTCATGTCGTCATGTCATATCATTTCATTCATGTAGAAAGCTTGATGCTTGGTGATGCATCCGTGTATTCGACGTGGGTTTTATTCTATTAATTTAAACCAATATAGCGATAGAACATCGCTATTAACTTAAAACACCGGTTACAAAGGTACCCCCAACCATGGCGGGTAATAACAAGAGTATGTTTGAAATTCAGATGGAGTTTCATTATTCCGACCTATGTATACCAACAAATCACCTCTTGACTGGTAGGTTTACATATTTATATTGAAAGTTGATTCGCAGTACATCAAATTCTGTATCGATAAAAAGCTTTTCTAATATTTCCCTGTTGTCGTACGGTTATCGAAATATAGGTAGAAATCAGCAGGACTTTTGAAAAACCGCTTCGTGGCTTAAACGACCTTTCGCTGAGCGAGGAATATTTTTACCGTAATATTTCAGAACAAATATTACACGTTTCTTTTAATAGGGACTTTTATAATATGTTGTTATGTTAATATCTGTTTTCTTTTTATTGTAAGTACGTAGGTATATTATATTTTCTTGGTATTCAAAAGTAAGTTTATGATTGTACATCCATCTAAAAAAAATATTTTACATGTCAGATATTGGTAACAAATACTGACAGTGTAAGATAATGGACTTTAAAATTGTGAATCAACTTTAAAACCTGTTAATTTATTATATGTTGTGTTAAGGAAATGATTCACCTTCAGTTAAATATCAGTGTTTTTTTCTTTACATTAATTGTAAGTGATCACGAGAGTTGTTAGAAAACAATTGTAGACTACCTAAAATGCAAATGTCTGTGAGTGTAAAAATGTTATATCCTACAAAGCTTCCAGTGCTCTCATTAAATAATTCTAGAATTCTCAATAGTTGTTTATCTTGTTTATTTGATTTGTAGGTGGTAGGCCTGTCTTTTTCATCTTTATGCTCTTTTAGAATACCACACCGAATACCATTCCCACACCCAAACATACACAGTGCCAGATCAGAATGCCGAGTACGAAGCTCGCAGAAGTGTTCTAGTCGATGGAGGGGATAGATTTGGAGTGTCATCAGTTGTGTTCGACAAATTCGAGGAACTAGTGTGGATGGGGAATCAGGGTGTAAGTTTAGTTCTAAGTATACAATTTTACAGTACTAATGCTTATGATGAAAGAGTTACGATGTGTTATGCTGGAGCTTTGAAATGTATTAAGTGACTATTGCACAGGATTATCCGAATACTAGTAAGTAAAATATCATCAACATCAGTTTCTATCACCTCCATGTTTGGGTATAGGTCTTTACCAAGAATAAAAAGGGTAAGGCTTTAGTCTGGCACCAGCGGCAGCCTTAAGTGGGGATGAGAGGGGTAACTTCCTTAGGTCTCTCTTACAGGGGCATCACACAATAATTTGAGTACAGAAAAATTGATGACTCAAACTTTATTTTATCCTAAGAGGTATTGGTCAAAGCAATAAATTAGGCTTGGTATTAAGACTATTATTATCAGTATCGAAATTGCTCCCATTGTGTTACCGAAACTAGATGGGAATGTAAAGCACACTTGGTAATGGCTGTTAAATATCAACAAAGCGATATATGCCTTCGAAAGATTTACCATAAAGTATTAAAGTTTTCTATCACTCCTTATCGATCATCGGAAATAGCTTTCAGATAACTTTCACAAAAGACAGCGGCCTTCCAATAAATTGCATAGATTTTTATAAATATATAACATAGCAAAACATGTGTTATGCCTATGCCTATAAAAAAAGGTCTTGCGTTGGGCATTGTTGTTTTGTTGGGTTGCATTTGTGTTTGTGTGGGATAGAATAACAAACATGTCATTTTACAATACTATTGTAATAATACAATGAAAGAGGAATACAGGTGTTTGTTTTTTAAAGTTTTTTTTTATTTCCAGGGTCACGTAACATCCTACTATGGCCCAAGCATGCAGAAATACACATCATTCCAAGTACATGAATCCGATGAAGTGAGAGACATCATAACCGTGGACCACGGGATCTATGTCTTAACGAAATCCACATTGCGTCACCAGATACGAAGAGGCATCCCTAAGCATACTTTCAGGTAATTTTTTTTTAGTTAAGGTTGCTCTTAATGTATGTATGGATTTTTTAAAGTTTTTTATTGTTCAAATATATTATTTTACCAAATACCAGCAAATTATTTATAATATTTTTTGTCTTTATGATTACTTGAAGTTTTATTGTCTAGTACATACATACATAACATTACGCCAGGTCCCTAACGGGGTAGGCAGAAAGCACTAGTAATAGTAGTCTAGTTAAAGTTTTATTTGTCTAGTAAACATCCAAGATCAGAATTGATCCAACAAGTGTTTGGATATGTTTTAGGACAATTCTTTGTCTAAAATTGTTATAATTTTTATCTATCACCACAGATCCGCCAATATGACTGATATGCAATGTCTGTTTGAAGTGAACAAAACCAGGCTGTTAATGGGCGGTCACCAAGACAAGCTTTTGGATTTAGATCTGACTAAAATGAAGGAAACGGCCATTGTAAGTATAGGTATTGTTACCAATATAAATGTAAAAAGTCAGCCAATAAATGATATTGCAATTTAAGATATCATGATAGGGCAAGGCATGTATTTAAGAACCCTATATATCACAGTTGCAGTTAGGTTGATCTATGGCTTAAACACCCTAATGCCTAAACAGGAATTTATGAATTTTATTTCCATACAGAACAAACACTGTGAGCTCACCACATTTGCTGGTTATGTCTGGGTGTATTGGATATACCCAAAAAAACTATTTGGTAGTATAATTTATGTCTTTCGGCAGTCCAGTTAATACACAACACAGTCTATAACACAGGCATTTCATTGCCCCGATTTGAAATCAAATAACTTTGTGTAGAATCACATTACCGTGTACTTCAGGTATTATTATGTAATTCACTATGTAGCCGATCGAACAAGAGGGTTGTGCGGTGTTGCGCAGTGGCGGCGGTTCCCTCGTCGCCAGCGGCAGCGCCGACGGGACGGTTTCCCTTCGTGACATAAGGAATATTCGTCAGACGGAACACAGCTTCAGGGCCCACACAGCGTGTCTATCGGACTTGGATATGCAGGGAGATCTGCTTATCACATGCGGATTTACACAGACGTAAGTCGCCCTATATGTTTTATATATAATTATGTTTGTAGTTATTTATTATATGAGATTATCTGTATAATAAGGATTTTCTTTATATATTGCAGCGAAATATTCTTTAAATTCAGTTGGTATTTGAAACTTGACTTTTGATATTTTGTAATATGTAATAAAATTTTGCATTGGATATAATCAAGACTTTAAACCTAGAATATGAAGCTAATAAATAGGAATATTTATGTACTGTAGAAATAATGAAACCTGTTAAAATACAATGCAACTTCATTGTAACATCACAATTACATTCATGCAATATGCAACCAATGCGAATTGATTAAATAATACCAGCTTTAATGTGGTCTAACAGTGGACTTAGTGAACATGTAATAAGTGTAATTGGCCGGAGCGAATCATTTTTGATAGTATGTATCAAATGTTTTCCAATTAAACATTACCTTTTGAATTGTATTATTTAATCACAGAAGCGGCGTAGCGGTAGCCGAGCCGTACGTAGTTGTGTGGGATGTGCGCTATCTTCGCGGCACTCTGTACGGTTCCGAAGGCGCTTGGTCCATCCCTACAGCCTCGCCACCGTTACTGCTGCACTTCCTGCCCGTGTTCTCCGGCCGAGCGGCCGCTGTGTCCGGCGACGGTCACGTTGCGCTACTGCAAGTCAACACATCAACAACCGCTGAAAGCCAGTCTGTGTTCCAGGTAAACCTTTTATAGTAGACAATGTTAATAAATAAATTGATGATTTAGAATAAAAAGTTCATGAAAAAAACTGGCTCGAAGGACCAGATCGCTATTGCGTATTTCATCTAACGACTGGCAAAGGAACTCTATAGTGTCTTAGTTTTAAGGGTAATGCAGTACTGATAAAAAAGGGATGCCGGTAAAAGACTAATTTACAGCACAGAACAGAAAATAAGATGCATACACACAGAAAATAATATAAAGCAAAATTGAATTTAGAAAGCCACATTTACGACTAGCCTATACAATGAAATTATCTATCATTCATCAGGTGGACACGCAGAGCTCTCTTTGCAGTGTAATGGACGTGTCGTCGACGAGCCAAGCGCTGGTGTTCGGGAACCAGGCCGGTCATCTTCATCTGTTCTCCGCTCAGCACAACCATGAGCCAGTGTTTAATAACTTTTCGAGGTAACTCTTTATCCTTCTAGAAATTTTGTCAATGGACATTCATGAAGATCTTAAATAACTATCATGTTTATTTGGAATTTTGAGCCAATCATAACAATGGTGTTAAGTAATAATAGTAATAATAACTAGGGACAATCCAATTCCAAATTGGGCAATTCAATGGTAAGTGGACAGCTGATAAACATATATATATATATATATACACGATATAATACTATAAAGATATTTTATTTACGACCAGACACAAAATAAATAAATGTGCTCATCACAAAAATGTCTGTCCTGGATGGGAATCAAACACACAACGTCTAGTTTTGCAGTCAGGCCCTCTAACCACTCAACTATGGGATCAGTCAATGATCCTGTTGTTGGTTTCTCTTCGTAATTAATGGTACTTTTTTATTCTTGCTTGCAGACAAACAGAATTCGCGGATCCTATGCCAAGCCTTCCGTTAGCCAATGTCAATGACAATAACTTTAACTTCTCATCTGTGTCCCTTCCACCTCTCACTTCGGGCAAGAAATGGTTCAACGAGCTATCGGAAGAGTTCTTCAAACGGATCTACAGGTAAGGGTCAGTTTTCAGATAATAATTATAGAAAATCTTCAAGGAAGGCGCAAAAAGAGCTCTCCTCCAAAGCCGGCAATGCACTGGCGACTCCTCGGATGTTGCGAGTGTCCACAGGGGACGCTGACTACTTACCATCAGGTGGCTCGTCTGCCTGTTTGCTGGGCCAAATTATAAATAAAAAATCATATTATTAAATTATAACTTAATATTAACTCAATATTAAAAAGCAGGATTTAATTTATTAAAATAATCTCTCTCATTCTCTCATTTCTCTCTCTCTCATTTAATAAACTTGTTCCAATGTCTTACTGCGTGTATGTAACACGACAAGTGTAGTTTTTGCTGCTTACCAGCAGAATCAGCTGCAATGATATGCAATTCTAAAGAGCACTCTTGACTTTTAATATTGCGCCAATGGGAATCTAATATTACATATAGCGTTACGATCATAAATAATTGTGTTTGTGTGGGTAGGTATGTTTTGTAGCAGCGTTTTGCAAATGTTTGGTGTCAAAGAGGCAGACAGATTTGACTGTGACATTTTCATTGTCAAAATGCATCTTCATATGACTAAGCACAAAATATAGTTCTTAATATATGGGTGATTAAACCTTAATAACTCTTCACCACTTAATTAACGTTTCTTACAATTATTGTATGAAAATTTGTTAGCACCTAAAAATACGTCTCATTTGCAGGAGGCCTCGAGCAATAGATCCGGAAGTGGTCAAGACGATGAAGATGCAAGGTCCCATCGGATACGCGCCGAATCCAAAATCTCGAAAACGAAATGAGGTTACACTGGAGCTTTTTAGTTTACTTCCGAACAGTGACACTAACGTCATCTGTCCTAATTCTTTTTAGTTTTATTTTTACGTGTTTGGATTCATTCATTCCTTCTTTGAGTGTATGTATGTACCTTATCTATATCTATCTATCTTGTGTCTATAATATATCTATCTATCTATACATATAATAAAATTCTAGAACAGTTCAATTCCGTACATTGAATAAAAACTAAAAAAATACCCCTAAGGGCTCCTCATACAAGTAACACATGACAAAAAAAATGATTTTAAAATGTTTGTATGTCTGTCTGTTGTCCGGCTTTGATGCAAAAATTACTGAACGGATTTTGATGAAACTTTTTTTCTTATATAGCTATTAGATCTCGGCAACATATAGGCTGTAATTTATTCTAAAATACTCCAAACGCTGTGCACAGTCACTATTTCACGCGGACGAAGTCGCGGGCAGTAATGAATAAAACAATTTGAATTTGGAACGTTTTTAAGCTTCCATTGGTGGTAACATTGGTGGTGAAACACGATTGTAGACCGTCTCGTGATTTCCAGATCCCCTACGTACCGGACACATTGGACGATCTCAAAACGAAAAGCGACGACAAGTATCAGAATCAGCCCATTCCTAAACATTATCTGAAGGTAATACAATCGCTTGTTTGGCTAGCTTACGTGCATGCTAAGAAACCATAGTGACAATATGCAGTATGTATGGGAAAATATGGTACTTGTTACACATACAACATTTGATAGTATGGTGACAATGTGTACAAAATAATATTGTGTAAATGCTCGATTTTAAAAGGAATTTCATCGTAATCAAATCAACAAATTACAAATCTCTATATCTCAATAAAGATAACGTTATTTGAGAAAAGAAGAGAAGAATTGGTATTCTTCATTCAGTGATTAAACTGTCAATCGGACCCGAATCAAGCAGTGAAAAAATAAAAGGCTCGACATAAAATAGAGATGGCGTTCCTCGCGGTTTTTGTAATGTTACGTAGGTAGATAGATCAAAGACATACATACATACATAACATCACGCCAGGTCCCGAACGGGGTAGGCAGAAAGTACCGAGTGCCAAATGTCTCTGTCCTTGCAAACCTGACTCGCTTCGTCTACATTCATCACTCTCTTCATACATACACGCCGGTTTCGGAGACTCTTGACTCCTCCGTCAACCACTATCCGACCTATTTGGTCAAAGACAATATTAAATGTATTATTTTTTTTTTTTTGTACCTTATGAGAGTAGTGAACGAGCAAGCAGCAGTCACGGGTGGCCACTGCCGCCCGTAGACATCTGCAACGAACCTCTCACAGGGCTGTTGGGATGAGACTGTTAGTGTGAATTCAGTTAATAGGTGTTAGTAAG
>DWUN01003820.1:0-11535 GCA_018249975.1 Passova gellias
GAAAATGACAAGTATTCGATAGTACTTCGCGCTGCCGACTAATGTAAACGTAATGTAAAGGCGTCGTATTCTCGATACCGTAACAATTACAACTCTGGTAAAGTTCGTGCTCGGGCTACAGTAACAAAATTTTTACCGATTATTACCAGAAGCAGTTACGCATACATAGTGTACAAAAATTGTATTTGTGATAAAAGTCGAGGTTTGATCACTCTTTTCCCGTGACTAATATGACAAAAGTTCTTTTAAAAATACAATTGTCAAAATATTTGCGGGGGATATCCGATTAACTTAAAGATTTACAAATTACTTTGCGCGTCGTACCCTCGTGTTGTATAATTCGTTCTAATTGACGATAAGATGTTAATGGAACGCTGTTGCTCGTATTTGCGTCTCTGTCCCCAAGTGCAAGGCGGCAGAAATGTCAACAAGACAATGTCAGTGTCAATTTGATAGCGAATTCTGACAGCTAAAATTTTCAAAATGGCGGTTGATTTTCGAATAGGTATAATAAACATTGCAATTATTTTCGATTATGAAAATATTTTATGCATTGCATATTAATACAGATATGTATATAAATGCAAATTAAAATTTGCAATTGAAACCTTTTAAAAATAAAAGGAATGTTTTTGGCATTTCTGGAGTAGATAAAAATTAAATTAGCAACTGTTGTCTATAGAAGAAATACGAAAACCAAGACTTATGGAAAATACTGGAACAAGAAAGTTACCTCAAATAGGCATAGTGATGTGCCGTCTTCTACAAATATTACCTTGTATAATTTGTATATGTCTATGATATACACGTTACAACATTCCTAAATGCTCACTGTAGTGATGTTAATAAATGTAGGAATAACGTAGTTTTATTGTATAAGTAAATAGTAGATAACAAATATGTATGTTAGCGAGCTGTAGTGGAATCACACTTATTATTGATATGTTTCTTTTTGTGATAACTTTCTTTTGGATTTTTCAAAAAATTCTTAAAAAATTCATACGGTGAAAATATATTTTCATTATAACCTTAGTCATTCATTTGCAATTTTTTCTAGTGTTTCTCGGAATGTTATATTATATTTTGTACATATTTATATTAATTACGGTAAGTTGTTAAAATAAAAATATAATTGATTATATACAGATAAGAAAAAGTAAGCGTTACCGATAAGAAGCTTTTCGAGATCTGTTTAAAATATATCAGTCATTGTACAGCAATATACCCACTAGATGTTAATAGTCATATACATAAGTACTACTCAACATGAAAAAACACATCCAAGTGTGTATCCACCTTATTTTGTTGGTTCGAATGTTGCCAGATCTCATGAAATAATGTAACCAAAAACTCAGGGAACTTAACTTTAAAGTTTGTTAAATAACTATCTCCATCTATCCATTTTTCGAACACTCAACTTTTAAAACATCTGTCATTTTTTATCTTTAATTCTTCTCTACTCAAAGATTTTCTAAATTTTTCTTTACATATTTCTTATTATAAAACTTAATTGTATATTGTAACCACGAATTTACCTGTTGATTTATTGACTATTATTTACGATTAATTGTATATATAATTATTACCTATTACATTTTAAGTCTCTAATATTATAAAGTTGGTACAAGTTAATTATGACTATGTACGAGTATATTTCAAATTCTAACTTCAATATTTGTAGTTAAATATTTACTAAAACAATGTTTAAGTATATTTCGCATACATTTGTCTATGCATTCCTTTTAGGAACAATTTAATTCGTATGTTCTAGGATTGTATGATTTTTTTATATAACTTTATTGAGTATAAGAAGACACTCTTTGCAGTGTTAAAATTCAAATTTAGGAATTTGTAAATGGCACAGCCCTTGTAGGGTAGGATTAATTCCCCATTGTTATTATGTATTATTAAAAATAATAAGGTTTTTCATGAAGCGACCTGATATTATCGAAATATCTCAAATATTCTAATATTCGTTGGTTCTTTGCTTATCATTTATTTAAATATACTGTATTCTTGTAATACTGGACTGGACGCACTCTGTTCTGAGTGATGTCCGAGTTCTTTATGAGCGAACATTTCTCTTTTTATCTGGTTCATTCATTCTCTTTCTCTTGTAACGAGTGCCCGTTATCATTAAAACTGATGGTGTGAATGCATACTTCAGTATATGCAACTCGGAAATGCATTTTTGTTTTTAAATGTGTTTTAACTATTCATTTATTCTAGATCGGTGCTATGAGGGCGAAATTCTTGAAGCAGCCCTTTTTTGTCGCGATTGTAGTTAAAATGTACCAATTTCTGTTACACTACGGTGTATAGCGTGTAATTGTAGGCAATTTTCCCCTTAAGGTTGCTCCGGCCTGAGCTTACTGTTACCACGTGTCATAGACGATATTATTATGTTGATCGTTAAATTTATGTATGTTCAAATGTGGAATACTCATTGTGCCACAGATCAGTTGACAAATAGAAATGGCTTGCAGGTGGCATTCCTGGTGCGCTGCTATAGATTTTTTTGTCTTGCAGGTGGCATTCCTGGTACGCTGTCATTTTTTGTTGTTGTAGAGAACATCAATGTCGTAATATTGTTGTACATGCATACAATTATCTATTTCCAGAGGCCGCGCGCACCAAAAGTGATAACTAAATGCTTCCCAATTTGTGCTATTAATATTATTCACCTACAATTAGGTATATAACGATTGTTATTATATCAGTGTTGCCATAATGTAGTCACAGATTTGTAAAACGGAGAAAAATGATTTTTATACAGAAATGCTCATGCCGTTTCTATTCGATTTATTGATCTGTGCATTTAGCTATAGATATAAGCTGGGTATAGAACAAATAAGTAGGTACATTAGCATCTAAGCACTTTGTAGCTAGCAACACGGAAGGAAAAACAATGATAAAGAATCAATAATTCAATTATTACATAGTAAAATTGTTTGTGTCGTCTTTTCGTTGGGCTAAATTTTGAAAGGTTTTTTTGACATTTGATATTCGCAAAAGCGTTTGAATTTTCAAACGGTTCATTAAAATTAAACTGTCTAACGTAAGCCGGCTGATTTAGGTAACTGGCCGTTTGAGTATTAATATTTAACGAATGACTATTACGACTTGACGAATTTTGGAAATTCGCGCCAGTCCTTTGTTTTTGGTAGTAATCTGATTTCTGGCTATTACTGGATGTGTCCAGTATTCTCAATCGTGCACGGTACCTAACATCTACTGCTTCCTACTGACCGAATTTTATTGGTAATTGCTACGAGATCTTATACGGTATTTAGTTACGAATAATAAAAATACGAAGTACATTTAAACGTTTTTGCATACCAAATGACTTCATTAATTTACTTAATTTGATTTGTTTGGGGTACACTTGATTTTATAGTTTTGAAATAATAAATATGGTACTTTTTGAAAAATTTTGACATACCCGATGGAAGCAAGTTGGGGTTCTGAATGTATATTAATGTTTACTACTTCTGGTCGATGCAATGTCTAATTGTTTTTTTTGTCTATTGTTGGTGTCATAGACAATTTGATCTTGGAGAATTATTGTATGACAGTTTGTTGTCACTTTTTCTGTATTATATTATGTAATGTTCTGGTCTCTGGTCGCTGGTCGATGTTTCTGATCGTCGAATGTATAGTAATAAAAAATATTTGATCATAACAGGACTTTTCTTTAAACAAACATCACTTACTCTTTATTTAATCCGATGTTCGTACCATATATGCTTTTGCGCATAAATAATATTGTAATTTTTTGTATGAAGATTAAGAAAGGAACGGTGAAATAATACAAAGTGAAATTTATTTATAATTTTATTAAATTAATTCTATAACTTTTTTACATATAGTAAATTATATGTGCAAGTTCGTCAATTACATTGAATTATGCTGCCAAACGGTATCGGCAGGTAGTCATCTACACGGACGAGGACGCGGCGCCGCGCGGCCCCCGCACACGTCCGCGCGCCTCCGTCGCTCAGCAGCACACGAACAATTCAAAAGAAGCTCGGACGTGTGCGGCCGCCCTCGGCTCCGTCGGCCCGGGGCTCGCTCGCGGAATATATTTATGAAATAATTTGTATAAAAAATTTCGACTCCAAATATTTACAATCTGCGTTAATTTTGTACAATGCCGGACTAATTTTAACTTAGAGCGAGCGAGCGGCCGGCGCGCCGGACGCCGGGTGCGATTCGTATCTAACCGCCGCGTCATCTGCGATACCCTATCGTTACAGCGGCACGTGGCCGGCAGAGGGCGCTCTGCGCGCGGCGCACCTACGAGGAGAGAGTACAGTCGGAAGATAGCAAATCATAAACACTGTAGCAATAGGATACAAGTAGTATTCGGGAAGAGACGACGCCGAAGACGGACGTGACTGACCGTCCGCCGCGCGCTGCGTACTCGCGCGTCTGCTCGCTCGGACGATTCTCCCTGTTTCGAGTTTAAAATTAACTTTAACAATTAACACTCAAGTAGGGGCTTATACAGAATTTGTACTCTTGAAGCGTCCCGTCGCCGCTTGCGCCCGTCCGCCGTCGGAACGAACGGGAGCGGATCTTGCCGAAGTTCACCTACTGTCGCTAATAACTACACCGACTGCCGGTAGATGGCGCGTCGGACGGCGGCACCGGTGTTGCCAGGGTACGCCGGTACGATACCGTATACGAGAACGATTATCGACAAAGCACATCCTAAAATAAATTGAATAAATTTTGTGATACATAAAAATAATTTCCAAAAGATAGATAATTTTCTTCTTGTTGACGTAGTACAGGCAGGATACGAGAGGGGCGTCGAGCCCGCCGGTTCGGACGAACTGCGGAGCGGGTTGCGTCGGTCGACCGTAGCTACTAAACTCTGGATACAAATATACTGGCCGGGGATCGAACGATGACGTCACCCACTTCGCAGCTGTCCGCCATGACGCCGGCGTTGTCGCGAGCGGCTGACGCGAGCGTCGGCCGCCCGCTGCCGCCATCCCCACCCAGCGTTACCAATGTGTGAAGAGATACAGTAGTCTAAAATATACGTATTACGTATCTCATGAATATTTAGGAAAATGTCTCTAATTTTGCACAATGTTTAAGTTCCTTATTTGAATCCTGTTTTTTAATTTGTTGTAAAATTGTAACATTGCAAATTCTACTGTGGTAATGTGACTAAACCAAAAATAATTATTAAAATGTTGTGTACGTTTAATTATACGTATTTTTATGAATAATAATTAATTTGAAAAAATCAATATGAATATTGATTTAATTTGTAACAGACAAAAAATTAATGTAGTGTTGTCATAAACAAAAAAAAGTGTCATTTGATATTGACATTGGCGCCACTCGTGAGACGAATGGCGGCAGCGCGGGGCGCGGCGCGCGGGGCGGGGGCCGCCGCCGATAACGCACTACCATAAGAGATCAAACTGTCATTTCTAAATCGAATACACATAAAAAAGGTCACCTTTACAACTATCCTTATCGTACACATCCATACCTAAAAACAATTTACAATAACGCTCTATGAATATATTAGAAATTAAAATATGTACCCGGACCGTGCGCGGGCCGGCGAGGCCGAGCTGCTCGCCACCGAATAAACAGTAAAACCAGTCGCACGCTAAAATGAATCAACAATTTATTATTACAAGATACAATAGTCATAACAAAAATATATTGCGTACTCTCCTCGATGTCCCCCCCCACCACCCCCTCCTTGCGCTCGTACCGACATTGCGTATTGTCTGTTCAGCTCTTCATTCCATATATAAACATTTAGTTTTTTTTTTTGGTACATTTGTCCACATAAATTAAAATAAAAGTACCTACATGGTATTGTGTCGTTTTGCTATATTCCGCTATAAAATTTACGATCAATATTTCCTAACTAATTAGAAATAATAAAATATAATATACAATTTGTTGATATGAGTAGGTATGTACATTTAAATTAAAACAAAAATATATAATAATTTACTTAATCTAACTTTGAGACGAATATGACTGACCGATAAATATAAAAATATTAAATATTTTTATCTATAAACATTTTCTTTTTAATTCTCATATAATTGGCTTTTCTCCAGACGGTTGTTATACATATGAAAAAATGTAAATACGTAGATTTTTTTCATAGCAAAACGACACAACAGCAACAACGTAAGGCGCATGACGATGAAGTGAGATCATTAACATTCAATATTAATACTTAACAATACGATGTTAGTTCGACGCACGCATTTGAAATCCATGCTATTTTAGACAACAAGTCCAATGCGATAAGGGTTAAAATAGCATGGCCGGCGGCACTCGAAACGAGCGATGTCCCCGTGTACTGGAGCGCATCTCGCCACCGTCAATCTTAGTACATCAATTGTAATGTCTCGTGTTAAAACTTACATTAAAACAATATTTTCCTTGAGGGTCGCCATTGTTTTGATGAACCCAAAAAAAAAAAAAATGTAAAATCCGGCGGCCGTGTCGCCGCCCGACATTCACAGATCTAATTCTATTTGATTAATTTATACAAGAAAAAAATAATTATATACAAAATATAAAATTGATATTTATCTATACAACATTCGCCGTGTGAGCGACATTTTTTTTTATTTGTCTCTGTGGTAATCGTTAACAATAAGTACCAAGAAGAATGTTCGTTTATAAGCATTTTCCGATTGTTACATTTCACAGAAAAGCATAATATACAAAATCGAAATTATAATAATAAAAATAATTTTAAATTTAACATGACAATATTAAAATAATATTTACAATAAGAAATGTATACCAGTAATCATACAGAGAAAAATGGCTCCGTTTTTTTTTTTTGTAAATAATTTTTTCACCACGATCTAGGAATAGTAAATTTAATTTACATTGTCTGCGATGAGGAGCGATCGTTTAATAACTTCCTGTCCGTTTTCCAGATGACTACTGGTATTCGAAACGAGTTATAATTTTGTACGAAAAAATAGTAAAACATTAAAAAGTAAGTAAACAATAAAATATCTGTGATGAATAAAACCATTGTGATAATGTTGTTATATAAATGTAAATACATTGACAGTGTGTGTGTCGGATTCAATTACAACACGAGTGTGGAATTTGCACGCGATATCATTTATAAATTCGAAACTGATTGAAATTCGAAAATGGCGACAAACGATGAGAGAAGGAAAGACAGAAAATAAACTTTGAATATATAAATTTTTGGCAATTTTGTACTCGGTAATGGTTCGCGGAGGTGTCGTGGTGTGGTGTGTGTGTGTGTGTGTGGTCGCGAGTACGCGGAGGTATGTGTGTATGGCATGTGTGTGTCTACATGTACGTGTGTATGTAGGTGTATCTCTGTGTGTGTGTGTGTGTGTGTCTGTGTGTGTGTGTGTGTGTGCGTACGGCGCGGGCGCGGCACGGCCGGTCGCGCGCGGGACGGTCCCCCACTCAGTCACAATCGCCTCAGTACAGTAGAATGTACAATACAACAGAATGTCCTACGTTTGTTTACAACGATGTTAGTCGAACAGCGACAGGCGCGCGCACGCGCCGCGCTCGCGCCGCGCCCCGCCCGCCTGCAACCAGCGGACACACTGCATTACAATAACATTTAACGACTCATACTAATTAACTAACTCATACAATTAATTAACTCATACAAACTAACGACGTTTGAAACGAAGTTCTAATTAGTCAAATTTTCTTTTCGTCACATATGTCATATGCGTTTAATTTCGCTCTTGTGAAAATTGCATTCCGACACATCAATTTAGTTTTCCTCAGTAGCATAACGGACAAGTAATTTGAAGTATAGCTCTTAGGTATATTTTTATAACGACTTTCTTTAACGCGGCCTGTGATAGAAGTTGAATGGAACAAATCTTCACGGAAGGTAAAAGGGTTTCCACCTCCATGCGACTTTCTCTCTTCCCCACCCCCCTCACTCTCTCTCTCTCCCTCTCTTCCTCTCTCTCTCTCTCTCTCTCTCTCTCTCTGTCTTTTCTATTATTCACAAGTGCATATCCGCGTGCAAGTATCGAGCATCATTTCTTATTAGTATTAGCTCTATAGGCTATGAATAACGTGGTCTGCTGCGCCTACCTAGAGCCGCGTGCAGCGGGGGGCGCGGCGGGAGCGCGCGGGCTGCGAGCGCCGCGGCCGCCGCCCGCGCGCCACCCCCACCCCGCTGTCCCCGCTGTGGCCCGACACCAGCGACTCGCTGTCGCTCTGGTTCGACGTGTACCCAATTACGTCCACCTCATCTGTAACAAGATCATAGCAACCGGTGAACAGGACATCTTCAAAACGTGGCAAAGGTTCAGGATCCTGTACCGTTGGTACAAGTGTACGGGATAATATAACTAGTAATTCAGATATTTAATGTTTTTCTTTTATGTTATGAGAGCAGTGAACGAGCTGGCAGCAGTCACGAGTGGCTTCTGCCGCCCATGGAAACCTGCAACAGAACTCTAATAAGGCTGTAGGGATGAGACTGTTAGTGTGAATCCAGTTAATAGGTGTTAATAAGAATTAGTTGGTGAGTATTCGTTAGTAATAGGACTGCACGAATGGGACTGTTAGTAATATTGGTCCAGTTAGTGCTTGTTAGTGTAAGTGCAGTTAGTATTCGTTAGTTTCTGCCCTATAGGAGGTCCGTCACAGATGCGTCACTACTCTTGAAGACTCAGATGGTCGCCTCTGGTATACGCGTGATTTCTGATGCAATTGTAAGGAATCTCAAGATACAGTTATTAATTTGTTCTTCTGAGCAATAACTTAAAATATTGATCTTGAAATATAGTAACTAATAAATTAGTCAGCTTTTGATATTTTATGCGAGAGTTAACCGCCTACACCTTACCGTTGGCAATTCATACCTAGAAATGTTTTAGTAACTTGTTAATTATATAGAAACAAAATTGCAGTCCAACCTTTGCTTAAAGTTTACTTTGAAACTTAATAATTAGATTTTAATTAAGTAACTTCAGATGTTATTTCACTTTGCTTCAAAAGATTTTGCTATCCATCTGTCAAGGCAAGACTTGTTCAAAAATTAATTAAACTATTATGAAAAGCAAATATATTTGCAGAATAATCAGAAGCATGCTTATTAGGGAAATAATAATTCTTGTATTAGTATTGGGGTACATAATTATCTATGTTCGTATGTGTAGTTCTGACAGAACAATAAAATATATAAATATACGTACAGAACTGTGTATTTCCAAGATCTATTTATTTATTTTATGTTCAAAACATTGCAAGTATAGGTAATCTAGATAAGTTAGGATATGAAACCTATAAATAAAAGAAACGTTGTGATAAAAAATTCGCGACAGGTCTATTTTCAAACTATTAATAATAATTATATGTAGAAAACAAAAAACAATTTAATTGATGTAACACAGTATTTTGAAAATGCACTATGTATTTTGAACATTTTGCGTGTGTAGCTAAACGAGCTCGAGAATTCAAGCAATTTGTGGTTATTTAAAATTAAAATGTTTCGCCGTCGCCATGATGGTGTAATTTCGCAAAACAGAACTACTTATAAAAGAATACTCAGCGGAGTGACAGCGGAATAGTACTAATTAGGTCAAGCACGGCCGCACAGACTGCTTCCAGCCTCGCGTTGCTCTTAATGAACTTCAACTAAACAAGTTCAGTACTATTGTGTTGTCGAAGGGTGGTATGCGTTTTTAATAACCACGCCTTTACCTATATATTATGATAGATTGTAATAATAATAACAGATAAAATTTGGAGAATCTTACACATGTCCATCTGATTGAAATTAGGCAATTGCCTTGGCTATGACAATCGGACAGATGAAAAACATACATAGGTATATACATATTTTTTATTATGATCAGACGCAAAACAAACAAATGCGCTCATTGCACAAATGTTTGTCCTGGGTGGAAATCGATCCCACGACCTCCGGGTTAGGTTCTCAAATAACTGGATTGCTTAATCATTGTACTTATGCGGTACCTAATAGATTCTTGTAACTAAGCAGCATATTTACCCCTATCTTCTTTTGCAACATCGTTATATATGTATACGTAAATAGAAATGATGCGTTTTCTTTTTTTAAAACAATTTTCAACAGCTGAAGAGAATCGTTGTGCATACATGAAATAAAGAGTATTAGCATATTGTTGCACTAATATACGTGAAATTGCGGTTTTGTTAAATATTTTTTGAAAAAAATAAGAAAAGCGAAATAATTGTTCACGCACAGGCTAAAAGGATCAAGATGTAATGAATAAATTTATTGTGAAATGCGTTGATAAATTTATCCAAAAGAATATCCGTCATCATTCTCTTACAGCGGCACCGGAAATGGTACTCTGAGCATCTAAAAACATAAATCACGGTTAGCATTTGCAAGATTAAAATGATTCCATTTTCAGTTTAAGCATTACAAATCTAGAACAATTTTCATACCAATTTTCTTCTCGGATCCTACAGCAAGTGTTCCTTTAAAACGCATGTAAAGTTAAAACGTTTTATATCCAAATGAATTAAAAAAAAGAAATCGACATTTTCACCAATTCTCCGGATTATATCCTGCTCTATTAATAGATTTTGGTAGAGATAAGGATATTAATCCAAGTGTCCGAAGTACTAATGATGGTCAACCGTAGAAAGTATTCTCAGTTGCACAAAAGCGAATATCGCTGCTTAACCTAACAGATCGTTTGCGATATGCCCGCCCGGCAACGCTACAAACGAATCGAGCAATATTTATTCACATATATTTCCGAGATATTACACGCTATTTTCCCTTTGGAATCGAAACATTTCCCGCGCTTAGCTGATTTGTGCCACTGCGTTATTGTCGGTTTTACGGAACAAAGCAAATGAAATATTCCGAGCGCCTCAGACTATGACAGTGATAAATAATTTAAGATGCTCAGACCGAACGGTAACGATTTAAATATGATTTGAAGGATCTCAAAGTGAAAGGTAGGGTGCCTGAGGGATATTAGTAAGTATTATGATTGTGTCATATTTTGTGCGAAATAGAGTTAATTAACAAGAATATATTTAAGGCTTGTGACGATCTCAAAAATTCAGTCTTACGACTGGGTAATTGTCAGCTGGCTAGAAGTTGATACTTGGTAACTTAGGTAACTTAAAAGGTTAGCTTATTTAGGTAATTTAGGTTCTCTCATTATGTGAGGAAACCCGTTTTCAATAGCACAACAGGTAAAAGGATCTGGTGATGATAATTACAATGATCATAAATAATAAATTACTTAATGATAAGATAATTATTTACTCTGTACTTATATGATTGTTTATACACAAGATAAGAAACTGAGAACAATATCGAATGCGTCTTAGTAGTACCACATGCAAACCATATATAGTCGTTTTTAACCGACTTCAAAAAGGAGGAGGTTCTCAATTCGGCCTTTATGTTTTTTTTTATGTAGGTACACCGATTTCTCCGAGGTTTCTGAACCGATTTACGTAATTCTTTTTTTGTTTGATGCGGAATCGTTTCGAATTGTTCCC
>DWUN01003821.1:0-11535 GCA_018249975.1 Passova gellias
TATCAATTTATACATATTTTGTTACTTTAATCCTACGATTGAAATGTTAGCCATCTGGCACACACCTCTGATTTTAGAAAGCTTTGACCGTTTTACGAATAAAAAAACAATCAAATGTCAGTCTTCATAACGGTAAGAGAAACATCATGAGAAAAACCCGAACAACTTAGAGGTTTCAATAATGGTCTCTACGGTAGGTATGTGAAGTCTTCCAACCGACAATTGGACAGCGTGGTAGACCATGGCTCCAATAATAACAATAACAATAAAAAGTAGGTTGAATACAAACTTTGGCAATTTTAAAAAATCCATTGATATTTGTTCTTACTTAACGTTCACGTACCAGGCCAACAGCAATCCAAAGAAACACTTTTGATCAGTGAGATGCGGCAGAGGTTTATGTGGTCAGTCGACCGGCGTCACGCCTTCCGGTGTCCAACTGACAGGCACCCTTTGTGTATGGTCAGAGCAACCGTCACATAGTTCGAAAGTTAAGATTGTTGAATATCTTGTCTTAACCACAAGATTAAATTGAATCGGCAATTAATTAGAAAATTCTAATAAATTTAATATTAATATGCTCATTTATATACACATCTTCATAAATCTCGCTCTTTAAAATATATTCTCTATTTGCATCTGGCTCTGTTTTTACAATGTGTATTGTTATATTGTTATCATATTGAAGCACTTAATGCATGTGTGTTCAATACAACATACGTATTTTATAACACAGAAATTTTTAGAAACGGTTTAATAAGTTTAATAAATATTTAGTTGTACGTCAGTTGTAAGTCATACTAAAAACTCGACATGTCCGTCTATTCTTCGGGGACGCGGGGAGAATCTCTTGGTTCCAACGACCTTGTGACTCTACTGCTCGTGGGAATAAAATGGTGAATATTAAAAACCGTAGTAACGGCAACGTGGCTCGCAATACGTTACGTAATGTTTCCCATGAGCGCGAGAAGACTTCGGAAAGCCGCGCTACGGAGAACTTTATAAGAAGACCAGATCAAAAGTCTATGTGTGGCTTTTAATCAAAGTAAAAGAAGCAATAGAAGTTTGTCAGAACCGTAGCCAGTGGAAATTTTTACTCTCTGCCTAGCCCTACGAGAGATAGATGAGACTGTATACATAGCTTATTCTAATAACTGTTAACATATATGCTTATAGGTGATTTAATGTATGATGCACGTATCATATACATTGTGAAAACGCCGTCGTGAAGTCCAATGATGTTGTGTTCGCCATGTACCACCTATTATATTCAAATCGTATTTAAAGCGTAGAGCTATAATAATAAATTGTCACTGCTCGTGAGTCGGAATGTGGTGTACATTTATTTTGAGTTGTGAGCTAATAACTCGAAACACATAAATTGTGTCAGGGTTGTAATATGGAATTCTCCTCGATAAATCATAGATAATGAATTCTCAGCATTGTTTGCATCATATTATTATCGAATGATTTAATTATTTTAGGAGAGTACAGATGTGTTATTTTTACTGTTACTCACTAATTTCTACGAAATGTTTCTTAAGTAGACGTTCTGTTTAAATCGAAATAATATAGCAGCTTCGATGCTTTGTCGTATTTAACGATTATTCTTACAGAAAGTCAAATGTTATCTCCACAAAGATTAAAAAATTATGCAGGAAAAGAAAAAATATCAATATAAATTAGAACACAGAAGGGATTTTTACTCCTTAACCTTTCAAGAAAACAAATAATAATTATTGTTTATCGTATTTTTGTTTGTTATCTGTTAAAATATTAAAATTACCATAGAACATTTAGATTCACAATTATGAAGTACCAGGCTCCCATGGCTTGGCCGTGGGCGAATTATCTACTAAATGATTATCATAAGTTAGCTCGTGTACGATTCCGCATATCTGCCAAGTGCTGCACCGCACGCCCTTCGGGACTAAACATTTGCGTTCATGAATACCTTACCATAATACGCGCTGAATCTTCGCCGTAAAAGCAACAATGTAAATTTAATCTCAATTCTCTTTGTAAACGATGCGAATTTTGTGTTTGCGGAGTCTAGAACAAGCTTGATAGAGATCGAGATCGTAGACTCCTTTGTTAAAATATCTGAAATATTTCGCGTATTTATCTGGTCTGCAAAGATTCATCAGTTACATTTTAGTATTTGTTTAAGATAAGTAAATTACTTATATACGTTACATAGGCCCTTTAATAAATTTATTTAGCTTTTGAATACCTAGCACAACGTTGCTATTATAGATACGTAAAGTATATTTACTATAGTAAGAACTATAACTTCTGTTAATTAACGTTTGTAGGTATTAGCTTCTATGCCTGGTGCCACTATTTTATCTCCTCAAAATTACATGTTCGAACGACGAAGTATATACGATGCACAAAATAAGTTTGAATGGAATAAGTATCATTGTTTAATACTGACACTGACCAAGTTGAAAGACGCTAAAGTGTGTAGATTGGTGTAGTAAGTTGTTAATGTTAATATTACCTACTACATGAGTATAATTTACAGGAATATACACATCAATTAAGTTCTTGGGCCGATTCACCGACGGTCGTCGCTGGCTGACCCTTCCTTTTGCGTGGGAATCGAACCCTTTACATCCGGCTCAGCCGTCACTAATCATTACACCAACAAGCTACTCTTTAAAAGTAATTCTAAAAAAATGATCTATTTTAGATTTTATACTTGCAAAAATAATACTTAGAAATGATAACTAGATATTTTAATTAAAAAGGTTGGTTTCCCGACATGTAGGAAAAGTCTGCATTCTTATAATCGCACCCAAATATTTGAAATTCGTTATGCGTAATCTGAGTGCCCTCAAACTTCTTAACGGAGTCACCCAATCATGATAAAGTAGAATTTTGTAATTTTTCCTTTTAGAACATTGCAAATTGAATAATTTCGTTTTTGATTAAGCTGGAAAATAGGGACAAAAAGTTCATATTGTGTCAATTTAACTTCTAATCACTTTTTAAATACGTTAGCAGCGAGACGCGCGCCTGATCAACGAATAAATTTGAATTTATTAACGAACTGATTTGACTCCGCCCCGTTTGCTGACAATTCGAGGGGAACTAAATTGACTTACCTTTCCTTCTTACTTGTAAACAATTCAATATTATCAATAATTATTTATAGAGTTTCAGATACTTTTAATTTTGTGAATACTTAATTACTGCATTGTAATAAAAGTAAACCACACATTAGTTAGTACAAAAAAAATATACAGACGAATTGAGTACCTCCTTCTTTTTGAAGTCTTTAAAAAATATTGCAAAATAAATATAAAATGCAAACACCTAGATATGTAAGGTACATACTCGTAGTTACATAAGATAATTAGAATTATTCCTCTTATTAATACTCGTTGATGAAATGAAGACAAATGAATTCCTAAAGTCGTTTCGTTAAGTTAATACTTTAACTCAATTACTGGCCAATGAAGTTAATGAACATTAGCATTTTATACATAAGTGATCTTTAATAAATTAAAACAAATAAAGTCATGTAAGAAATGTCCTCGATATTTTACCAGATGAGTGTGTCTGGCAAAAAAACTAGTAACATTTCTCGTTACCTCTGTTACACGTGTCGTTATTGTATTCTACCCGCTGCTAACATAAAATATATGCCTGAACAAAATGCAACATCGAAAAAAAATACGCACAATATTTTCGAAAAAAATATTCATACATAAACTGAAACTACCGTCATATTTCGCAACCCCGGAGTAAAGTACATAGTTAAAAAAGTTGAATTTCCATTCCGACGTACCGAGAGCGCCGCTTCGACTAATAACGGAAGCATTCGCTTGAGAATTGAAATATTTAATATGAGCACGAGAGCTAGTCTTTGATGCTGCTCCGTTTATAGAAATCCAATTTATTATTTAAACAAAAGTGCTGTAAAATGGCGGAGGCTTAATGCACGCATTCCTCTGTTATTAAACGGTTCGGCGTGGCCTATTCGGCGGAACAAAGGAAGCAGCCGAGCGTCGATTGATAATTAATATTGTTTTATTATAAGCCCCGTATCTCGACGAAACGTTGGCCCGCGAATTTGGAGAATTGTAACGCGGCCATGCGTGATAATGCAATAATGGTGTTGCTGTTTAGTTAACGTTTAATCAGACTTTGTGCGCTGAAAATATTTCGTTACATTAATCCGATCTTGAATCGGCTTAAAAATCAAATAGATTTATATATTTTTTACTAAATATCTAATCTTTTGAACATTTTTCATTTCATTATTAGTATCAACTAATCTAAGTATCATTAAACCTTAATTCAGAAATATAGACAATAATAAAGTTAAAAAGAGAAATTAAACTAATGTAAAGTTAGTTTTACACTTCGTTGTAACACTCATTAACTGTCAAACTTAGTAGAGTACTGCCAAACGTACGAAGAAGTACCTAATTCTATTTTTGTAATCGGTCTAAGTTCCATTGTGTGAAAGCGGGCGTTAAGGCTCATATATTATGAACCGTCTGCTCCCTGAGCGGTTAAGCCCGAATTCTGACGGACGCTCAGGGCGTGATCGATTATATTACAGACTGACACAAAGTACGGGCAAATGTGATTTAGCGCTAATTTAATTAGACATATCGCATATAATTAATTTTTCATAGATTACGTTTGCAAAATGTAATGATTGTAATATCTGCTACAATATTTTTAATCCTCTTATGTTACTTATAAATATAAAATGTGATGAATTTAATAACGTATGCGTCTACTTGAGTTTCATATAAGTTCGATTTAATTTACGTTAAAAATTGTTCATTACATTTTGGTAAATCAGTTACAGTTTTATTATGTTCGCATTTATTCAAAAATTTGAGCAATTGTAAATGTTTCAAAAAGAAGTATGACCTACCGTATTGGTCAAATTAATTCCAGATTTTATACCACAGTGCGAAAGTTGGCGAGAACGTTCATTTATTATGGACAAGCTGCGGTCGGCGGTCGAGCCTGAACTGATCGCAATAACGATTTCAACACAACACTCCATAAACTGCAAACTTTACAAATTACGTTTAGACGACTGCTATGAAACTGAAAATTAAATTAGCCCATAAATCTGACTATAATTCAAAAAAATTAATAACGTCTCATTTTATTGGTATTCTTCTCCTCATACATCCTTTCTTAATTTAACGTGGCTACGTTCAAATAAATTTTTTTTTAATGTTATATCCATCTATTCGACAGACATTGTGGTTAACAAAGTAATTATGTTAGTAGCTGACAACTAACTAATTCGTCTCCGCAGCCTATGATGTATGACATCGTAGGTGACATTTGATTTGGATCATAAAATTGTAGATACTTATAATTGAAGTATTAATATCAGTTATATTCTTCGTGATGGGATTAAGAATTATATGTCGTTATCTATTGAAGTTACGGACTAAAAAGCTACATATTACTTTGGTACTGCAAGTTACATTCGTATTTATGCGATATTGACTCCGTCATTAAATTGAAGCGTGTGATTGAAGGCTGGATTGATATCGCCGAAGACATAACCACAATCGTCATATTGAGGTTTAGATCTCTTTTATGATTTGTCACCTTTTGTTATCAAAATGATTTGATAGTAATAGAAAGTTTAATGGAGATCTCGCTGATTATTTTAATTTAACATTTTTGAAAGTTAAATCGCTAAACGGTTAATCGACAATCAACAATCATTAAACAAGCTGCTCTTAGAAAGATCTGGAAAGTATTTGCCAGGTTATAATGAGTTATAAGAAGCAATTTTTCTTCTTAGCCGAAAGTGATAATATAATGATAATACAATCATTAAAATATAACATAATATCCACATTTCGCTCACACACAGTTTAATCATTAATCTTTGTCCAATAAATAAATTCTGTTTCAGTAGCAAAAAGTCTTAATATACAAAATAGATTAATTTTAATTGTAACTCTACTTATATTAATAGTCTTTTTTGTTGTTGTGTAACTGATCTGGTGTGTAATATACCAATTCGTTAGAACAATAGGTCCGAGCATATTTCCTATCAAGTGCCTGTCCTGTCCTACCGCTCTCTGACCGACTTCAAAAAGGAGGAGGTACTCAATTCGTCTGTATTTTTTTTGTTTCTTTTTTTTTATTGTTCCAGTATTGGACATGGTACTGGTCCTCTCATAGTGACAAGGTTTTATTCTCGTAGTGAGATTATTAGGTTATTAACGATAAGTAACTTTGTCATATGAACACACTATACAGTTGTAGAAAACATATACGTTCGAAACCTTTAGAGTATGGATATACTCGTATCAAAATTGTTTTACGCAATGCGATTCAAAACAGATTTGTGCTACGCATGAGTGATGGCCCGCGATACTAACGACACAATGATTCGCGCGACCCTTTGACGCATTTTTTAAGCAAGGGTGAACTAGACTCCATTAATCTCGAACACTCGGGGCGCAATATCAACACAATTAGGTAAAAAAAATTGAATATTAAGCGCCAGCCATTAGGACACGCGTGGGCAAGACAAATGACGGGACGTGACGTCTAATATTCGTACGTAGATGGCGCTGCCGGCCGGCCATATTGAATATGTGATTATTAAACGCATTTCTCAACTCACAGCAGACAAATTCAACTGATACCGTGCATAATGCTTTGAATGTAAATATTAATATTTAATATGACATTGTCGTTTTCATTGTCCACCTTTTAAAGGATCGGTTTGAGAAAAGAAGAAATAGAGACCTGTTATATATTTAGGTAAATTACTAGATCGTTCCCAAGTCTAGTATTTAGCGACCCTAAATCCTTTTCCTGGAGAAAATGCAATAAAACGGCGCACAATGAAAGTAAATCGTATTTTTAATTTATTAGTTTCCGTCTCTCTAGGTTTTTCAGATTATTTCTACCGTCAATGGAAAATCGATAGCTGCATAAGTGATTATATGCAATGAGTGCATATTTGTGCATTGTATAACATGATGCAATTGTCTTTGAATAAGTCGTGGATCGTTAAAACGATATACCTATATATATTTAATTATTATTGCTTATGAATTATACGGTCTCGGGTACCCGTAAGCTCAACGGGATAATTTTCCTTTTTTAATAAAAATACAAATTACTATTTAAATACTTCTTAGCCTAACCTAAGTAGCTTCCGATTTACTATTTGCAATCGATTCATTAAATTGCATTCAAGCTATGCAATTTATCTTACGTGTAATTTTTATTTTATAAAGTTATAATAATAATAGATTTTCTTAATATCTTTCCACTGAAAGGCTTTCAAGTTTTGTTTACCTACAGATCACGAAGGCAGCCATACATATTTAACGTCTGCAGGAGCACTGAAAAGTATTAAGTTGCCGACTTGCGCTTTCAAGTTTCAACGCTGATATTTATTATATTCCCGAAGTCTGAAGATCGCATCGATATTATATATCAAAACCATACGATGCGTTCGACGAATATTTGATACAACGACGATTATTTGATATTCCCCGCAAACGAATTCTGTATGTAACTTAATCGCTCAAAACCAAAGGTCTGCGTTCATATCTCACGTCAACTTAATGTGTAATTGCAATACGAATGTAGTAGGTACAATACTTTGAGTGGCTCGTTTTGTGAAAAATGGTATTACAGGTATATTAGATATGACTCTTCATACTTTAGTAATACATAGTTTCATTATTGTGATGGTCGCAACATTAAATTATTGCTTGGTCTTGCAGGTGGTTTTTATTGTATTCTTCCCGTCCTGGGTCGAAAAAAATATTACTAAGAAAAAGTTAACAATTGGCTATAATTAGTAATTGCCCCCGTAGTCCTGTACATTAAAACTGTTTAATATTTCTTACACAACACTTGATCTGAGTTTCTCATTAAATGTCCTTTCATATTAGAATATTGTGTAACGATCGGTTGCAACTAAATATTTCCAATATAAGATTTATATCACTTTTGCTGCTTATACATACTTATACATATTAGATTATTTGAAAAGGCCTTTCCAGAACGCATTAGTGGAATTTCAAAATGTCATGTTAATTTCACCCGCTGTGAATAGTCAACCGCACATGTCATTAAAACGATTGTAGATACATACATACATACATACATACATACATACATACATACCTATATAATAAGATACTATTATACATTCGATCGGTTACTAAAGTTTTAATTTTAGATAACATTTTAAAGAAAGGTTTTAAACAAACAGCGTTAACTTTTTCTACTTATAAGTAGCTATCAACGATTTAGGTAAATACGATATTAGTTTAGTACGCGTTAGACCTCCTCCAATTGGGCGTGTAATCCAAACACTATATCAATTAGAACAACAGCCTACCCGTTAGCAGTAAGTCAAGATAGGATTTATTTTATTTGTTCTCGAATTATTTACACGCGCCACACAGATAATGCTTCTTCGTTATTTTCTTCTCCCCGTTTTATTTATGTTTAGTCGCGAGGCAGGTGGCTGTATCGCAAGTGAATTTGCTTACGAATTGTGATCTACTTTAATTTATCCTTAATGGGTTTCGAACGAGCCGAGCGCGCACTGATTGCGAGACTCCCTCGAGAGATTCGTAG
Organism: Passova gellias; assembly: GCA_018249975.1. Taxonomy (NCBI): domain Eukaryota; kingdom Metazoa; phylum Arthropoda; class Insecta; order Lepidoptera; family Hesperiidae; genus Passova; species Passova gellias. The sequence goes on from DWUN01003821.1 coordinate 8,614, forward strand.
ATACGTATCTACGTATGGATAAGTGATTTTTAGAAACTTAGGTATAGGATAGGTAAATACTGACATGCCGTAGGGCCTAATATTGATCGTTGTTGCGGAGCGTGAAATTGTTTAGTTAACCAATGCGACGTAATAAATTGTATCTATGATTAATATGAAATTTATTGTATCAAAAAATTTGCAACAGAATTACGGGCCCTTAATGAATAACACGTAATTATATATTTTTTGGACAAGAAAGACGTTTATCGAAAACACTTGATATAGAAGATAAAGCTAACTAGCTACAGAGTATGAAGACCCAAGACATCTTATTACAAATTATCCCGTTAAATAAGCTCTTAGGAGTACTTAGCACTGCGTTGCGAAGTTTCACAATTTCACCCGACCGTCATCAGCGTGCAAAAGACAGTTTGAAGTGGTGTCTAAAGGATATAAAGGTAAAAATCCGTGCAATCTTTAAATAGCTGGTATCTTTATAAAGTTGCTCTCCGTCCACAAAGGGAACTCTGACTAGACGTCACTACGGGGAATTCGGGAGACAAAGTAAAATGCAAATTCGCATGTATTTCCAATTAGCGCCTGCTTCAGACGCCATCGTCATATAATAAGTTTAGAATACCGTCGCCGACTCTCCAACTAGATTTTACAAAAGAGATTCCTTACGGTGTCTACGAAAAGTCTGTTTGAAATATGAATCAAAATAAGGAGAGATTTTAATAGCGGATTATTGAACCCGAATTGTATAATCGAGAGGTCTTACCGTATTTATATACAACACTAAATATAAATTAGAGCCCATATAAATATAAGTTTTATCTGAAATGCAGTGGGCTATATCACAAGAGTTGTTTAAAATTTGTAGAAAAATATTATCTTATAGCTAGTTCTATCGGTTCACATTTTAAATCAAAAATATTTTAGCTGATACAACAATACAGAGAAGACATTACGATAGTCTTAAGCCAGTCGTAACTTTGTTCGTATTCTGTTTGTGCCAATAACCTTTTCCTTTTTCGAATAAATGTTGGTAGGTTCTCCAGTGTTTACACTTAATACCAAAGTACAATGTGAAGTACGGGTAAGTGTCGCTACGCCGGTTACATCGCTCTCCGAGCAGACATCTAGCATTTATAAACAGAATATTCGGTCTTCCCTAGTAGGAATGACGAACGAACATATAATACACCTGGATGAGTTCAAACGTCTCATCTTTTTATGAGAATCTTTCATGCGTTATCATAAATATTCATATTCCACTACATTTCTAAATATAAATGTAGTGCTTACCTTCCTATCAAAATTTTCAATACACACGTTGAGACTTACATAGTTATCATGCTATTAAAATTAAAAGCAAATTATAACTAGATAGGTATCAAAATAAAAAAACCAAGGACAAAACATGTTATGCGCGTTTGTGTATTGGTGGTAGTGTGGTTCCAAAATTTTTATTTTAATACCTACTCAAGACGCGTGGCGCGCTGTGCTTCGCTGACAATATGTTTAACTGCAATGTGTATAAAGCGCATTAAAATTTATGTACAAGACGCCACTCCAATTTAATTTCTCGTTATTACGAGGAGACGCCGTCGACTGGTAGTAGCTAAAAATTGGCATTTCATAAATAATACAACGCCAAGTCTACAGCGGACAGACATCTTTGAACTAATTAATTAAAAATTCTCCGAGCACTAATAGGTGTAACACTCCATTAAAATTAATTATTATATTTAAAATTTAAAAATAAATCGTACCTACTGTATCGTCACTTATATGCAGTATCCGAAAAAATATATGGAAGTCGGTTGAAGACAGCTCCGATATTTCTTAAAGGAAATTTAGATCTTTCCCTCGTACCTGTTGCGACGCGCTACGAGAAGGCTTGGACGTAAAATCCGTGTGTCAATATTTGAAAAGATGCAAATCCATGCAGGCCATATTAAATGTCTCTGCAAACTTATAGACGAGACGAAAAAGGTTCTTGTTAATAATAGTGTATTTTGTAGCGCTCGGGAATGCAGAGCGGAGTCCCGGCATACCGTAATGTGAGTTGTAGCTGACGTATACCTAGGTGTACCCTAACTGCAACCTTCCGAGGAGCGCCCTATTATTCCAGCTATTTCTCCACTTTGCTGACGCTGAAATATAAATCTCGAATATATATTATTTCTGGGCAGATAGGCGACGCCGGACAAAACACTTAACCTGATTGACCCTCGGTGGTATTTTTATTGCTTCTCAGTGCCGTGTTTCGTCCTCTTCAATATTGAGTTTCGAGTTTTTCAGAATACCAAGGATTTTCAAATAAATGAGAAAGGTTCTTAACATTACAGTTTCACCGAGATATATGTCGAACCTGCTACCATTCATGTCGTGTAAATATAAATTACGATCAAATTATAAATCAATACATTTATATTTTATTTAATGGAATAGGATAGATTTGTCGCATTCCATGTATTCTATGTAACATAGCTATTACTTGTTAAATTCAATTGTGTGAGGACGTAAAGATACGTTTCAAGTTTCAATATTCATAGCGTAGCAACAAATTGTACCTTCAGTCGGTACACAGATTGAGACAATAAATTGCATCGTAATGGCATCATGTGGGCGCCCCGTCTCGCCCCCCGCCGCCGCCCGGCACACATCGGCACAATCACATCCTCTCCCCGCACATTACGGCGAAATTAAGACAGCTTGCAGCTACCAATATGCAAATCCACCGCTCCCATGTGTTAGAACCAAACAAATACTGTTTACAAAGGACGCCGACGAATTTCATAATTCGCTACATTTCTACACGTAGACGAAACATTGCTTGTGTTCTGTCACCCGTTGTAAGTGAAAGATATATTTTACAATTTATGTCGCTTCGTGTCCTTACGTCTCTCGTTTACGCAGCGTTGAATAGTTGTA
>DWUN01003822.1:0-11534 GCA_018249975.1 Passova gellias
AAATCCGTTGCGTAGTTTTAAAGATTTAAGCATACATAGGGATATAGGGACAGAGAAAGCGACTTTATTTTATACTACGAGTATGTAGTGATGTTCTCAGGATTTGTATTATGTACATGTTATCATTTTATTGTCGGTATCATAATTTTCATGCTATTTTTCATTATCATCGTACACCTTTTCCCGATTTCCTCCAGGGTGCCAATGTAGCTTCACGGCCTGGATAAAACCTATCAGGAAACAAGTTTTGGTGCCACAGGTAGTCGAGACTATCGATATGAGATAGAGACCGACCGGTTGGTTAATAAATATGATAGTGATTATGAATATTTTTGTTTCGTGGCTGGATGTTAAAAAATGCATGTACTCGTATTTGTCAAATCAAATATATTTATTTGCCTGAACGTAGGTACATAACAGATTTTATAGGATTAAATTATACATTTAGTGCTCTACATTCCACCTTCTAAGGTATTCAAATTTAATGACTTTTAAATTTTAAATTACATTTAGAAAATAACTTTTCAGTTTAGTTTATTTAAGTTTTTTTAGTGGCGCTGTAGTGTCGCAAAGATGTTTCCTGACTTACACCTAGACGAATTCCATGCCATCATGCTTAAGAAAGCAACGTCTGCAACAGCGCTTAGGCAATAGTGACAACAACATCCTGGAGGTAATTGCTGTCAGAATTGACTGCTTCATCCAAAGGCACTAGATGAATAAAACAATTTTTACTTTAAAAATTATTGTCGTTTAACATTTTCATAACATTTTTAGTAGGTATGTAAATAGATATTTTTACTATGGTCTATGTTGATTGAAATAACGATTATTGTTATTATTATCGGCTGTCAAATTACCAAAACACAGGCTCCACCTAATACAGAATCCGATGGTCGTTTGTCAAGTTATCCTAAGATATTTTTTTACATTGTTTATATGCGCATGACTGAGTGTTAACAATCATTGTTAGTCTTTATTGTTATCAAATACTTCATCTATATTTGGCATTAGTCTAATATATTGATATTACCTTACACTTCATATTAGCACTACATTAACGCCTTCAGACCCACGGAACGTGAAGAAACTATTAGACGGATATCTGACTGTACCTACTCGTAGAGTTTAGATGTATTCATAGATTACGGTGTTGTTTCGATTCGTGCGTCAATACATGCTTTACAAACACTAATAAGGATCATTTGAGTGTACAGTTTCAATAAGTTTAATATATTCTGTAACCACAGCATCAGTTTATAAGGCGTGCAGTTTGAGATTAGGTTTATAACTAAAAAAGAAGCGTGTTCAGCAAGATAGGATCGTTTGTTAAAATCGGAAATGCGGTCAATGTTTTTTGTCGTCGCGTCGCTGGCGCTGCTGGCGGCCTGCGCTTGCGCACCGGCCGGTCAGGATGTGATCCAGCACATACCGGCAAAGCTCGAAGCAACACCATCAGTTACAGGAAAAGAAGTTTCGGAATCTGGTGCTGTGGGAGGCAATGTTGGTGCTTCTGAGAGTATACCGGAGAGACACCGTCGCTCCATCGGAGGACAAGAAAGTGATTTACTGCCAGCGGGAAATGAAGTTGATGTTTCACCTTTTGGAGAGACGTCGCAACTGGATGGCCGCGGACGCATCAGGGTACTACCGGCATTCCTCGGTTAAGTCATCCCAGCATCTTTTCGACGAAGAACACCTCCAATAACTTTTAACGCTTTTACATATTCTTATTTCCTACTATCTTATTATTTTCCTCGTTGATATTGTTTAAGAACTTTGAACATTTCTGTACTTTTTAGGATATAATTATTATTATGAGATTATTCGTACTAATAAATGTATTATCACAAATATTGATGCTTTATTTTGTATAATGTGCAACATACCTACCTATCTGTACAATATTAAATTAAGGACCATTTTAAGATTTATCTATTTATATGTAACGTTTTGACAACAAGTTCTCTTATTGCAGAAGTTCATGCTGGTGCACTAGAGTTCTATGATTGTATTTACTAAAGCAATAATCCGCCCTTTGATAGCAACAATAAATTCATTTAAATGCAATAAGAGCAAATCTCGCAAAGCGCAAAAAAATTAAGCGCTCGATACTTCGTGGTCAATAGTTCCTAAGGATTGCTTATAGAATTCAATAAAATCCAGCAAATACAGTATATCTCTGGCTTTTCCAGTTCTGTCTGAAATACTTATAATTCAAAATATGTTTTATTCGCGTTTTGAAATAGGAGCTCTATGTTTTATGTCTATGTTAATTAAAGTTGTCGTCATGTTAATGCATTTATCACAAGAACTGAATGATTTTATTATGCGCTTGTTTGTATAAGAATGTAAAATCTTCTTAGTCCATGGAGTAGTTCGGTGTAGTAAAAAACATGATACTAATATCGGTGATGTTATTCATGTTATCTTCATATACAATAAAAATTGAAAGTAAAGTGTTTGGCCCAGATGTTTTAAAAAACCAAGGGTTACTTAAAAATAGAGACCAAAGCGTCGAAGGTATTAAATATACAGTTGAACGAGAAGTATCTCGTAATACAACATATGAAAACAATAATAATACAAGCACGCAAAATGAAGTTCTTGAAACAGCGGAAAGCAATAATTATGTATATCGTCCGCTTTATGTGTATAGAAGAATCGAACATAGTAAACGTAGAATAACCATGTATAACGCTTTTGCGGGATAAAAAGGTAAGATTTTTTTTAAATATTTTATTTAAGAAACATATATTTTTTCAGATTGTAGGTTTACCGTAAACATCAAGTCTAAATTATAATTGATGTAAAATTGTAAGTAAGCTAGAGTTATACCTTGTAACAAGAACAAAATCTAATAGCCAATTACAGTAACAAATCGTTACAGTAAAAAGTTTTATGTTCCCAATATGATAAAGATTTTGTATAACATTCTTCTAGTTAATTTTTTTAGAGTGTGGAATATAGAAGTGTTGATCGTTATAATGAATTCTATAGCAGCTGACTTTTTATTTCTGATATTGGTAAGGTCGCATGAAATAATATCAATAGGTACCTACCCATCAATTCAATAACCACCAAAAGATTCCGTAACCACCAAAAGATTGTTACAGATCTCTCAAACATCAGCTGGAATATCCCCAGTACACGATTTTAGAAACAAGATAAATCTTAACCAGCCTGATGAAAAAATTGTACTCAATTCCCCCCATAAAGTTTTAAAACATTTAGATGAATCCGTACTCAGAGCTACGAAAAATGTGACACAAAATCCAGAAATGGAGGCAAACTTATACAAGATTTCAAAAGACCTCGTTTCTTCAATACTGTCGAAGTTGGAAATACAAGATAAGATTACTAGAATTACTAGAGAGGCCCTCGATGCGCCAGGCAAGAATAAAGGTATTACTGCTATTGAAACAAGAAGAATTCTGGATTACATTTCTCGAACTTTATCCCAACACATGTTAGCTATAACCAAGGAGTCAACGGAACCTGAACTCCATCGCTTAGTATATGGTTTAGCACAAATTGCAGCTGAAATATCAATCGTATCAGCTTTGAAAGATATAACATATGCTACAGCTTTGTCCAAGAAACAATCTGTTGATCTGTCTTTGCGTAAAAAAAGGTCAATTGTAGAGGTCGAAAATAAAGTAATCACAACAACGATACCGACCTTTCGACAGTCACCAACAATATATAACATATTATTAAACAAAACATTACGAGCCCCCGAAACATATTTAGTTCTTACCACAAATAAACCTACTGAGAGTAGTGCGGATGACCTAAACTCGCCATTTTCTGTTTTATCTGACAGAAAATCATTGCTGTTATTGAATACCAAAACTGATCTTGCTAAAACAAAAGGTTTCTTGAATCAAACTGCACTCGATATTGAAAACGATACTTTTATTAATGAAACGGATGCAATAATTTTAAATAAAAAAATTAATGGAACACACGTAACATTAAGTAGTCAAACGTTAGAAACGCAAGAATCCAATGCACCAGGCCTTGTCGACGATTGGATTGACCCAAAACTAAATGTTTCTCCTTTGAATTCTGATATGGTTGCTGAAATGGAATTTGATCAGCCTGAAATTGAGGACGAGAATATTAATGAGAAAAAAATTAAACAAAAATTAGAAAAGCTTGAACTCAAGGCGAAAAAAGCGATTCTTTATGCAGGCGACGTAGCTTATTTAACCGCAGCAAGTGTGGTGTCTATGAGGCGTGCTTTGACTGCATCTATTGAAGTGCAAATGTCTGTAAAATTAGCCAAGAGCGGCATGTCAAACCATCAGGAATTGATGATGAACTTGGCTAAGACCGCTGCTCAACAAGCTGGGAAAGAAGCAAAAAGTGCAACATCTAAAGCCGTTGCCTGCGAACGTGTTATAAAACTCGCTGTTAAATATACTGCACAATCTAGAGGTGCAAAACTAAACCACGTAGCAAATAGAGTTATTATGGATACGCTTTCACTAGCTACACTCGCTAAGTCTATGGCTTTCGTATCATCTAGTATTGCGATAGATTCACTGTATCAAGCAACGGATGTAAAGTCTCCTTCATAGCAAAGTCAAAATTTTATGTATTCATTTTAATAATGTAATAAACACGGTGGTTATGGAAATGTTCTTTATTTGAAATTAATAAAATGGTATTATGATCTAGTTTTAAAAAATAGAAACGTAAAATCTCATTATCGTTTGTTTGATGATATAGAAATTAACTGCCAGTCTTTTGATCGTGTCATAAGGTCAATCGTCCGAAAATTGCAAATTAGAAGATGTAGGTAAGTATTAAATAATATTAAATAGAAAAAGACGATGTGTGTAATACGCCATTTCAAACTATATTCCATTTATGTTTGTAGGATCTTATAATTATCTCATGAGTAATATTATATTTATCAAATGTTTAAAGAAAAGTTATTCTACTATCGCGTTATTTATATATTTTGTATTAAGCGCCATCTATGTCTAAACATCTGTACGATCATAATAAGATATTAGTATAAAATGGTAAAATGATTGCTCATGTGTAGCTAAAACCGTAGAATAGGAGAGGACGTTATTTAACGCTTTTTCTGCAAGGTGTCGCTACCTGTGACTATGCATTAATGTAAAGATACACTGAAATTGACTAAAATAAAGTTCATATTTCTGGATTATAGTAGTTACTTGTTAGTTAAAACTCTAGTGTTTGATGGTTTTGTAAATCAAGATCCAGTTGAATAATGCGCAAAAAGATTTTAAAAGTTATAACACAAGGTGATCGTTCGCAATATTTAATTTAGGCGCTCTAAGAAGTATATAACTTAATTGTTTCTATATTAAACATCTTTTCCTATCCTAACTCTATTTTCTATATGAAAATAGATACAAATCACATATTATACAAATTATTAAAGGCAATATGAACAATAACGAAAGCTTAGGCCAAGTTCGATCACTGCCATAATATGTTTAGATTGTCTGTGCATCAGATTGAACCATACATCTGCCATATCAATGCGAGACGATTCAACACCTGATACTGAACTATACGATCATTGTCAAATTCATCCCTCTATACTTTTGTTTTGTCTCATAACTAAAGACAAATAACTGATAATGAATAAGGTGTTCTTAAAATAAACGGCGGTGTACAGAAAAAGTTTATATCTATGGGATCCTACGTATCTACTATTTATACCCTATATTTATATAAGGCTTGCTTCGTCGTATTATATACTTTTATGATTCAGCATCAATATTCGTTATGCACTAAACAATAACTAACACTTCTAAAGGTCGTCACCATGACTTGACACTTCGGTACAACATATCGCTCTAATACGTGCTTATCGACCCAACGTGTTTTGCAGAGGTAAGTGGAGATCTTGCGACATCGAATTCTTTGGAATACAGCAGCTAATGTACACGTTTTCTAATTAGTATTGTATATGCGTGGCACGTTTGTAATTGAACAAAATCATCTTGACCACCCATATCACTAATGGAAGTTTAATTTAAGTTCCTTCTTTTTTAAATAGCGTTCAACGTCAATGCTAAATGTACAACTTAATACGCGTCCTAACTATTTACCTACCTCGGCAACTATACAATTAGTAGTACTTCAATGTATTTAAATACACATTTATTGCTGAACATTTAAATGTTCAGCAATAAATTTATTAAAGGCGGTAGAAGAGTCATTACTTTCAACCGGAAAAAGATTTCACGTTTTTGACCTAAAGGCGTCGATTGACTGTTTCACATGTACGTATACTGGAAGAGGCCATTACAGTCTTCACTTGTGGCTTCTCTGTAAAATACTAGAATATAATTGAAGAAAATATACCTACATATCTTTTACAATTTCTTAGCATATCAGTTGCCACAGTTGACCTAATGTTTGCAGTTAACATTAGAGGTAGCATATGAATGACGTATAACATTTTTAATTTATTACGATACGAGTTGTCCAAGTATTGCGTTTTGTAACAGTTTGTTTAGGTGCAATTCATAAAATATTTTACTAAACATATAGAGTTCGTTCCTGACGGGGATATTGGCAAATTGCAGTAAACAAAAGGTAAATCACGATTGGTGTGGTGGCATTTCACTAAACATATAAGATAATTTAAATAAAAACTACCAAGCTGTTCAATTTATATACAGAACTTAGCAAAGTTTGCATTGTATTCATAATTCATTAACTAAATTAATTAATTAAACCAACTTTTACATCATACTGTTATTGTACATTCAAAACAGAAGGTCGTCCACATTGTGTATTTCGAAGTTTTGTGTAATAAAATGCGAAATACTTGGGTATTTCTAAATAAGTGTTAATTCTTTCTGGACCAATGTTTCACTTATTTATATACGGATTGATCGACTTGCAGTAGATTAACATATTCAATATTTTTATAGATATAAAGAATGTATGTTGACATTTGGCACAAGATAAATTATCTTAGAAATATTGGTGGAGTTCACAGGTGGCCCGAATGGGGTTCGAATGGCCTTGACACAATGTAATTTCTTAAGAGTGACGAGTAATTACGACTTTTGAGTTTTTGAAGAACAGTGGAAGCATTTTATACTATAAAATAAGAAGAAGAAACCCGTTTGGGAAGCTGTAGTAGACATTATATGTATTAAAACTACATATTAACAGTCTTGTTCCTTGTAAAATAAAAAAAAACGTTATAATGATAAGAATATTAATTTAAATCTGCCAAAAATAATGTAGAAGAACAAAGATAAAGCTTATAAAAAATGTTACGCCGATTGAACATTTAATGATAAATATTAAATACAATATCTATTATATTTGATAGTACCTACCTATTTACGTCAACATAATTACCTAAGCATGTTATGGAAGAACACAAAAATCTGCATACGAATTAATATGCTACCGGTATGGTTGCACGAATTTGTAAATAGATATTGAAAATTTCCATTTAATATTATATTAAATAAGGATTAGGCATGAATGCACTCCGGTGACGCTTAGTATGAAAGCGAAATAAACTAAACGTGGTAAGTTACAACAACGTAACTACAAGTTTGAAAGTAAAAACCATCGAATAACAAATCTTTGCAAAAAAGAAAAATTCCTGTGTTTTCTTTATACGAGTAATATCCGATAATACGTAACACAAACAGAATATAAGAATTTACGTAAGTATTTCTGTTATTAAAGAGGTGACCAATAATTATTAAACAAACAACTTTTCTATAATAATCCAACCAAAACAGTACCGACTAGGTAGGAATAATCCAACCAAAACAGTACCGACTACTACATATATCGACGTGTGTATGCGTAGGTATATTTTGTTTAAATAGTGAATAATTTGTCTTTAAACTTGCATATTTTATTGGACAAATAATTTCATGACGTCTAAGACTATTAAGTACCTATAATTATTTACGATTTCAAAGTCCAAACATTTAAATGCGTTAATAGCAAATGATGTGAGAGCATGGCTGATCGATTCAAGATTGCGATCTGATGATTGAGATGTGATTAGTAAATCGGAACACGGTCACTCACAAGTGCTTGGTTTGTTTACAGCAATAGGAACAGGACACTCATTTCGAATTCAATAGTTGTACTACTTAAACAGGGCTAAGGCGAATTGTGAACATACGTGGAGCATGCTAGCTACTACCTAATTACGCGCGATAATGAAGTTTTTGCACACAGTACGAATAAACGGATTCAACATTACTTCGTAACGTCCGGTATTTAGAATAACATACAATTATTATTAAGTAGTGATACGAGCAGCGCAGACAAATGAGTGTGGAAGTAGGTTTATAGGTAAGTATATTTATTCCTGTTCAATGCTTCGATCTTCTTTAACAGATCATCGAAAACCTAGAATATAATTAACAGTATGTACTCGTATATTAGTTGACTTTTGTAATTTACCAAAGTAGTAAGTAGTTAGTCTGTTCATAGGCTATGCATTACATAGAAAGAATTATTCACATTGAAAAATTCAAACTCTATTCGATAATCATTTGGGTAAATTTATGTACACTAAAATCTACATCTATTGTTACTATGTACAAATTTAAAGTAGGTACTGTTGGGTATAATGCAATCATAGGACAAATTTTGCATAATGCATGGGTAAGCAGAACGTAAGATGAGATCAAAATGATTCGAGCGGTTGTTTTATAGAGTACAAGGGGACATGACAGACATAACATGACAGAGAAAGCGACTTTGTTTTATACTATGTAAGAAGATGATAACCAATTAGGTTGATGTCGCTCTGTTATCGTTATCAGCACGTATATCATCAGAAATCGATTGTGGTATATTGATAGCTAATAGATAACTGAAGACAGAGATGCTCATGTCATCATCATTGTCAATATATGTATATTCCATTTTCGTACCGTTTGTGTATAGCGTTTCTAATTAAACACCACTAAATATGCTAAATTGTTCGCTACGTAGCAGTGATAACCCAGTAAAACGGTCGCAAAAAAAAATATTTTCATATATTATTGTAGTATATATATATATATATTATTATTATTATTATTATTACAAAAATTGTAAAGAATGTTAAGAATTATAATGTTATTGGACGGCGTTAACCTTGAGATCGTTGATGGTCTGCTTGACGAGCGCGAAGGTGACGTTGGCGGAATCGGCGATGTTGATGTAGGTGGACGCCTTGCAGAGCTTCACGCAGCTCACCACCGCCGCCTCCGTCATCTGCTTCGAGTTGTTCTGAGGGCCTGGAGCGGCGAACAACGTAAATTTACATTGCGATTGTTTCATTCGCTACTAGCTGCACCCGCGACTTCGTCCGCGAAATCGCCCTGGCCCTCTACCCCATACTCTTCGATCAGATCAAAGCAATTGTTGACAAGTTCTTTGACCGACAGCAATAGATATATATTTTTACAAGCTGCACCCGCGAATTAGTCCCAGTTTGAATTTAAAAGTGAAATAAAAGTAGCCAAGTTATACCTTATTGCATCACCTAGCCGCCAGTTAAAGTCAACATATTCACGCCTTGTACACAATAATACAAACAGACAGAACAGATATTTACATCTATCAAGCACATATTCATCCTGCACTTATTAACAAACAAATTATATATGAGATTTAGGTAATAGACGAATGGTTAACCGAAGCGATACTTACTCAGTCCCCTCTTGACAGAGTCGATGAATATTTTCTTCTTCGTATGCCTCGGACTACAGGGTGCTCCGCTATCGGCGTTCACTATTTCCTCTAACACTTTCTGTAATAATAAGAAATGATTAACCTGTATTAACCTGTGTTGTAGGGATGCATTTTGCACCCAAACTCATTAAATTCACATCCTTGTCAAACAAATATTCATTACGGGCGGGAATCGAACCGACAACCCTCGATCCAGATCACACTATCAGCACTCGACCAACGGGGCGGTCATCAACATTGGATTAATCAGTAGAAACAGTGCAACAAACACATACTGGATTTAACACTAGCAGCATGATTTGCAGCGGCCACATAGCGACACGCGACTTCTTGTTGTCCGAGAAGCTGTCTTGCAGCAAATCGAACAGTGTGTCGCAGCATTTGCTAAGCTCCTCGCTCGGCCGACATTGAACTTCGGCGAATTCCTGGAAACAAAATATACTATATTAATAATATTAATAAAGACTGGAGGCAATTCCACAATTCCCTATTTGCATGCCTGTGGTGTGGTGAGAGGACAGCTGATAAAATTAAAAATATATTATACATACATTACAATACTTATATAGATATTATACAGTATACCTACTGTCCCTTTATCGTCCAACTGTTGGGCATCAGTCAATACCGCAGTTGTGGAAAGCCAGAAGTGTTATTGTACATTATAAAACTTCCTTTGCTTTTCAACCAAGACACAAGGTCTGAATATGACTATGCATCTTTTATATAAGAGGAGTATGACATGTACAATTATGGCATCAATCATTTTGAATCATAGATATATATAACATACTGTTTTATTATTTTTTTAAATAAATTATTATTAGATCTCTCTCTATATACATATATATATATATATATATATATATATGAGAGGAGACCCAGTCGAGCAGTGGACCAATTAAAATGGGCAATAAAAAAAAAGGACTTCATATATAATGATAAATGCCAGAAAGAATGATAAATGCCAATACATACTTGAGGATACGTATCCATCCAGTTCCAGATGGCTTTCTCGAGTGAATTCACCAGCACTATATGCGCCGATTTCCTCAGTAACTTGAACTTTTGTATAGATTCTGAAAGGAAATGATTCTCTATTGACTCACTAACTTAAGTAAGATTAAAACTTAACTCACTAACTTAAGTGAAACTGAAAGTTAACTCACTAACTTAGTGAGATTAAAAGTTAACTCACTAACTTAGTGAGATTAAAACGTAACTCACTAAGTTAGGTAAAAATCACCCACAGGTTAAGAAATTCAGTTATGTTAAATAAATATTACACGGTGTTGTGGTGCAAATGAAAGAATTGCATTTTCATTTAATAACTAGTTGCGCTCCGCATTGTTACCCGCGTAAAACCGCGGGTATATCTTGATAAAAAATGCAGCCTATATGTCGCCCTATGACCTCCTCTATCTTCCAGTGAAAGCCCCATTAAAATCTGCCCCGGTATTCGCAAGTTTAGACTGGACCAACAGAAAGACAGACACAGACATACATTTAAAAAAAGGCCTGTTTGTGTTTTAGTATTATGTAAATAACTATTAACACTTGAGAGAAGATAGTTATTTTGAAATCACAGACGGACGTTTCAATTTTATTTATATGTATAGACATTCATTATAAAAATTGACATTTATTAAAGTCGTAGAAAATTACAGATGTAAAAACCCGGGATCTTAATATATGTGCAATAATGGCTACCAGAGTTACAGTTTTGTGCTTATTTTAAATTTCTTGCATGTGTATAAATCGTAATAACTTAGTAATAATAATACGTCCATTTTTAATTGTTGTTTGAT